>PISX010004261.1:0-124304 GCA_004024625.1 Mellivora capensis
CAGTCCTTTACCCTGGAGGAGGCAGAAGACAGTTCCGCCCTGGCTTGTATCTGAAACAGCTGCAGCTCAGGCAGCTGGTGCTCGGCTGGCCCAGAAGCTCCCTGTCCCCAAGGCTCCCATGGCGGTTTCCTTCTGCGACCAGGGCAGCATGCGGCTTTCTGCCAGACTCTAGTCTAAACTCAGCAAGTGAAGGATGACCCGTTTCCCTGAATTCTTTGCTGTCCACAGCAGAGCTCCCCTTCCACATCCCCCCATTTCCATGGCTCTCCCCTCTGGAAGACTTTTGAGCCACTTAGGTAGAAAAATCTCCCCCTCCCGTTGAGTCTTAGGAGGGCTAGGAGTGCTCCTTCAGTGATCTGAGACCTTTGTGTGTCCACACAAAGTGTCTCACTTACAGCATCTTCCTGGTCCTTTCGGGCCCCTGCTCTCTACTTCTGTCTGAAGCGTATGTGCTCTTACCCAGGACATTTGCGCTTTACCGTTTGACCTGGAGGGTAGGCGTTTGCTCTTGTGACTTTCCTTCTCATGGAGCCCAAGCCACAATTTGCTCCTCTCAGCGCACCCCCCCCACCCCTGCTGTGGTGCCTGAGCTTATTTCTGGACTCATTTTTAGAGAGATGGGAAACTTGGTCCACGTCAGTGTGATTAAATCAAGAAGTTATAACAGAGATGCCTGGGTGGTTCAGTCGGTTAAGTGTCTGCCTTCGGCTCAGGTCACGATCCTGGGGTCCTGGGATCAAGCCCCGCATCAGGTTCTCTGCTCAGCCGGGAGCCTGCCTCTCCCTCTCCCTCTGCCTCCTCCCCGCTGCTTGTGCTCTTGCTCTCATAGTCTCTCTCTCAAATAAATAAATAAAATCTTTAAAAAGAAGAAGTTACAACAGCCCATTTAAAAGGTTCGAAATGAACTCTGGTGGGAGCCAGAAGGTTGGGAAAGCTGTCTAACTGAATCCCCACTTGCTGCTGAGACTTGTTTCAGGGAAGGCTGGACAGCCTGGCTGCCTCATGCGACCATCCTGGTCTTTGTGCAGTTATATCCTGGTCATGAGGAGTCACAGCATCGCTAACATTCTCTGCTCTGCCAGAGGCTCTGGGAAGATGCCTTTCTAGAAAGCTGTTGGGTCCTTAACCTCCACCTGATGGTCAGGTTGCCATCTTCCTGGGCAGAGCTGCGCACATCTACCCTCTCTCCTTCTTCCTCAACTTGGGCAGAAGGCACAAGATTGGCTGGAACTTTCAACACATGATGATGTTTTCAGGTAAAAAACCGTACATGTCAAGAAAAATGAGTTTTATTTGGCAGGAATGCTGGCATGATTAAAATATCATCAATAAGGTCCACAAAGAGCCAGAAGTCCAGACGCCTGGTTCTTTTGTATCCCTGCAGTGCTGAGTAGGCTGACATACATGCTAGAGTTAATTCTGGTTTTGCAAGCTATACTACCAAATGTGAACGTTCTCCCCCAAAATAGCCGCATCTTCATTTTTATCTCTACCACCCATGGGACCTAGAGGTATACAAGTATTTAAAGTGCTTGATTTTTTTCTGGTCGGTGTTCATAACCCTTAATCTTCCAGAAGGGCTTCAGACTTAAAATTTCTAGGTTTTTAATGAGAAAGAATACAGGCCAGGTCGCTCAGTACCTCCCAGCTGCAGTATCCAGTCTTGTAAAATAATAAAATTGAGCTACTTAGTTGAGGTTCCTCCCAGCTCCAACTTTCTCTGAAGCATAAAACAACACAAAACCAACCAAACCGAAAAACCACTTGCATAAGCAAGATGAGCCCCACACTGGAAATTAACAGCTGTGATAGTGCTGCTTGATCTACACTGTCTCCCACATCCACCACCCTCCCCCGCCACCCCATAAAGCTCAGAAGTGTGCAGAAGCCACCAAGGGAATGAAGAGCAGTAAAATACGTGGAGGTAAAGGAAGGAGAGAGCAGCTGGCCTGAGCTGATGGTGCAGTAAGCACGCAGTAAGCGTCAGGCATCATAGATGAGACCCAAGTTAGAGGGTCTTTGTAGAGCAGAGGGAGGAGATGGTGGGGCCGCTGGAGGCCACAGGGATCCTTAAAGGTACCTCTGTCCTCTGTGGCGGATGGGGAGGGACTGCACAAGAGGCAAAGTGAGTAGCAGCCCTTGACTGCAACATCGTGGTTTTCGTGGGGGCGGGGTGTCAGAGACTTCTGGAACTCTCAGCAACAGGCACTGCACCCGGAAGCAGTTGCTTTGTGTGGTACTTGCTTACCTCTGCACTGAAACAGGCCACCTGCAGTGCGTGCCTTTCACTCTGACAGCTGTCCACACAGCATCCTCTTTATAATGCAGCACTCTGGGTTCTGGAGAGGACAAAGACTGCCTCCTTGCCAGACTCCCAGTCTGCTGTGGGGGAGGCAGGTGAGCACAGAGCTAACTTCCTCTGGAGGGAGTGTGACGCACTGCAATCAAGGTGGGGAAGAGGAGGGCCTGGGGCCATCTTTACCGAGGTGGCAGCCTTCGTCCTGGGTTTGCCAGAAATGGGTCTCGTGAGGCAGCAGGTTGGACAATTAGGAGAGCGTTGCCAGGCTTTTTCAGGAAGGGCAGCAGTGTGCTTTCACTGTAAGACACAGGGGCTAATGCAGAAAGAGGGTCAGGTTGGATGGGGAAAATTGCATCTAGGCTGCTGGGAGCTCAGGCGGCATCAGAACCACCTGTTGGGCTGGTTAGAGGCCCAAGCCGGGCCCCACCACCAGAGTGCTTCTGCAGGTACAGGGGCCCTAGGAATTGGCACTTCTCATGTATTCTTGGCCGCTTCTGCTGCTGCTAGTGGTTTGAGGACCACACTTTGAGAACCACTGTTAGAGGCTGGACCCCAAGGAAGCCCCAGTGCTGTGCCCAAGAGGCTGGGCTTGACTCGAGAGCAGCCGGGCAACTTTAGAGGTTGCTGAGAAGGGCACGCCAAGGTCCTCCTTCGATATCAAGAAAGGGCTTCTGGGAAAGAGCGAGGCCAGCTGGAGATAACTCAGCACCTGGATAAATTTAAAGTATGTTCATTATTTTCTGTACTGAGACGTACACAGAGCTCTTTAAAGATATCGTCTCCTGGAAAAGTTACTTCCTGCCGGGAGCAATCTCACCATCGAAAGGAACTCAATTCTTTAAAGTGATGAAAAATCCAAGGCTTCTCTATCGTACAGCATACAGTGTTTACCTAATAAAATCAAGACGACTGTAGCACGCGTTGCGTTATCTTTCTCTGACCCCCACGCTTTGTTCTTGGAGACAGCATCCTTTTAGAGGCTTAAATATTGATTGTTGACAATGCTGGCTGTCGGCGTTCTAGATGTGCGTAAGTGTCTCCCTAGCACAGATTAACAGAAAACATTAACTTTGTTTTTTCATGTCATTTTTGGGGAGTCATTCTGCAGTGAATTGTGAAGTTCTCAGATTAGCGAATTTGCAAAATTATCAGGAAAGGTAGGAAACTACACAAACAGATACAGTGCGTATAACTTTTCTTGCTCTCATACAACGTACACAGTTGTCGTGTGCCCCGCCTCCCACCGCTGGTGAACAGGAGCTCATGCCAGGTATCTATTGAAGACCATGGAGTCACTCTTTACTTTAAAACAAATGAGGAGTGTGCTTTGAAGAAGGAACAAAAGAGCTTAGAATGGCAAACATTAAAATGTGGGTGTTTCATCTTTTTTTTTAAAAAAACAAACAATATTTTATTAAATATAAGTAAAATCTAATGCAAAATAAAAATATGAGAACTCACATAAAAGAAGAACAAATATTTGTGAATATATATTAAGAATATTCACAATTGTTTCAATTCCTTTGTGAGTGTTGCACAATGTAGATCAAAACATATGCTTTTAAAATTAAAGGTAAGAAAGTAACTTAACTACATAAAGTTAATTTCTATTTGGCAGGGTTTTTTGTTTGTTTTGTTTTTAGTCAAGTTGACACACAATGTTTATGTTAGTTTTAGATGTACACATAGTGATTCAACTTCCCCATGGGTTGTGCTGTACTCACTCTAAGTATTTGGTGCCTAATCTTAATGCCCATTGATGTGGGTGAAGGGTCAGCAAACTGTAGTCCTGGGGTCCAATCTGGCTGCTGTCTGTTGTCATACACTCCACGGCTCAGAATGGCTTTTACCGATGGACATCTACAGTCCGCCTCATGAGAGGAGACACTGACTTTGAAATCCAATCAGGTGAAATCTCGTCCTCCGAGAGAATCCCACTGTTTGCATTAATGCACCTATATTACAACAAACTGTACTCAGTTATTATGAGTTCATTCTTGGTTTTTGTCGATAAGATTTTGTGGGAATCTGTTTTTTCTCTTATACATCAGTACCTGCACGGTATTCTTAATTTCCCCCCCTAACCCCATATAGCCTAAGATCTCTAATATCTGACCATTTACAGAAAAAGTTGCCAGCCCCTGATGTAGATCAGGTTATATCATTGCTTCTCTGTGTGGCTTTGCTAAGGAAATGCTGACTTGCTCTGTGGTTCGTGGCACAGAAGCCACAAATATGCATTTGCCATATTCATACCTAGCCTGCTACTTCCATTTATGATGACTGTATAGTGCTGGGATCACAGACCTAGAGAGCTTATGTTTTTATTTTTTATTTACATTTCTTTTTACTTCATGTTCCTAGCAGAACTATTTCAGCAATAAGAGCATGTTGTTGTCCTAGATGGGCCATACAAAATAGTGCAATTTCTTCTTATATTACAGGCATTTTGCAAAAAAGCAAAAACAAAACCCCAAAAACAAACGTTCAACAGGAGAAAACCATATGCCCTTAAGTTTCTTCTTTCCAAATGAGACAGCACGCGGGGTCCAGCCATTAGCTCCAAGTGGCAACAGTGCATTCGAGTATACACTGTCATTTGGCCTTGTAACCAAATCTTCTTCTCCGGTCCCTGCAGGCCTCAGGGGGGCCATGGCATTTGCACTGGCCATCCGGGACACAGCATCCTATGCCCGCCAGATGATGTTCACGACCACGCTCCTCATTGTCTTCTTCACTGTTTGGGTCATTGGTGGAGGCACGACGCCCATGTTGTCGTGGCTTAACATAAGGTCAGTTTGAAACCATGGTCAGTTTCGTGTCTAACTGGGTCACTTGTGCCCACCCTGGTGCAGGTGTGTGTGTGTGGCAGGGGAGAGAGCTTAGTGTGTGGAAGGTTCTTAACAGGGTTGTGTTGGGTTGGGTTTGGGGGAGGGATTGAAAATAAAAAGCAATGAGTAAAAATTCAGAATATTGACTTTTCCACGAGAAAAAAAGAAGGTGGGCGTGAAAATTTCTGTCATTATGACTACATAAGGCCTTAGAAACCTGGACCTTCCTAGAACAGTGACACTAGGGCAAGAATTCCAAAGTCTTAAAGCTGCAGGCAGGAGAACGGATGTCACTGCCGGCAAAGTCAGGCAGTGCACATTCCTGTGAAATCACACCTCTGGCCTTCAGAGCCACCTCATCCACCAGAAACAAAAAGAGACAATTCGAGTTTTGTTTCTAGGAGGAAATTGTTTGCTCTGTCTCTTGCTGAAGCCTACCGAAGAGGTGACATTTCCTGTGTTACCATCCTCTGTTGCAGCCTCATGCATGTCCCCTGCCTGTGGTTTTGCAGCTCGGTCAGGACTGAGAGCCCTGACCAAAATTTGATTTTTTGTTTTTTAAGAGCGTTTGAAGCCCAGAGGGGCTGGCAAGCTCCAGCAAGTTAGGGTAAGGAGGGCACTGGAACAGAGGTCAGGCGTCCCAGAGCCTAGCTCTGGTTCAAGGCAAGCCCTTCACATGTCTTTGGGCCTCAGTTTCCCCAAATGCTAAGTGAAAGCATGCCAGCAGACCTTCCACAGTCCCTTCAGCTCTCAGTGGGTGTGCTCTGCTCATGGGAGGCACCCCCACCACCTCCATCATTTGGAATCTGCAGAGGGTGAATGTGATCAGGAGACAAGGCTCTCGGCGTGTGTGGGTGTGAAGAGGAATTCTCTGGAGAGCCACAAGGTGGCGATTTTCTTTTAGTTCACATTCCCTTCTCTGGAATATAGAATGCCCAGACAACAGCTGCAGAGCCTACCTTAGTTGGGGGGGGGGGGGGGGGGCTGGAATTTGGGAGAAAACTGGAATTGGAGAGACCTCCATAGCCCCATCAAGGACTTTTGTCTTGATGGCAGGCAGGGATTCCTGGGCTTGGCCTCTGCCAGCTGCACCATTTCTGGTCTAGCAAGTCTCAGCCTCACATCCTCGTGGGTCTGCAGAAGCTACTTGGGGCTGATCAGTGGCAGTCCCATAATAGCTAACACTTGTGTGACGCAGGCATTGTACAGGATGCTGCGCCTGTATTAAGACAATCTTCACAACATTCTGTAGAGAAGCTACGACTATGCTCTTCATTTTAGAGTTGACAGAACTGAGGCCCAGAGAAATAACTTGCCCAGGTCACAGAGCTTTAGGGGGATGGGCTGAGATTTGGGCCCCGGCAGTCTTGGCACCCAGTCCACAGGCTGAACTGCTGTGTTCGACCACCTGTGAGAAGGTGGACGGTGTTGGGCACCTCTGTGTCGTGAAATTTGGGATGACCAGAACTTTGAGTTCCTGGTATGAATCTCAAGAGTTGTATTAAGGAAGATAATTCATCATGAGAATATGAACCTAAAGAAGAAAATGGACAGCTTTTTGGCTCTAAACCTTACACATATAATGGTACCATCTTTGTTCTGTGTTAGAATAAAGGTAAGAAAGGAGGTTTACCCTGCACACAGTTGAGAATCTTTAAGAATCTCAAGATTAAGGGCGCCTGGGTGGCTTAGTTGGTTGGGTGTCTGCCTTCGGATTGAGTCATGATCCTAGGGTCCTGGGACAGAGCCCCACATTGGGCTCCCTGCTCAGTGGGAAGCCTACTTCTCCCTCTACCACTCCCCTGCTCTCTCACTCTATCATTCTCTCAAATAAATATTTTTTTAAAAAGGTTTTATTTATTTATTTGACAGAGATCACAAGTAGGCAGGAGGCAGGCAGAGAGAGAGGGGGAAGCAGACTCCCTGCCGAGCAGAGAGCCTGATGGGCTCGATCCCAGGACCCCGAGATCATGACCTGAACCGAAGGCAGAGGCTTAACCCACTGAGCAACCCAGGTGCCCCTCAAATAAATTAAATCTTAAAAAAAAAAAAAAAGAATCTCAAGATTGAACTTTGAGATTACTTTCTGCTCCTATTTGTCTGGTCACTCAGTAGGTACCTGGATGCTCAGAGCCTAATTAAATCATGTTGGTTTTTCATCCTGGTTTATAGGCCCTCCCACACACTACACACATGTATAGGCAAATAATTTCCCACCAATAGAAGAGTTGACTTGTGATATTTTGCACTTCCAGTAACCCTTTTCCAAATTGGGCCACTCAGATTGTCCTTTCCAGAACTGAGAGTGTGTGTAGCTTTCCCTGAGGCACATAAGCTGTATGTACAAATATAATAACTTTATCATCGTGGAAATATCCATGTAACGTACAGATAGCACCTAGAACATGGCAGCTAGTGCCCAGAGAGGAATTGGGAAATGATGATGTGTGTGACTGGGCATAGGAGAGATCTCATTTCTCCACATCCTCGCCAGCATTTGGTGTTACTACTCTTCTTCTTTTTTTTAGATTTTATTTATTTATTTGACAGACAGAGAGCACAAGTAGGCAGAGAGGCAGGCAGAGAGAGAGAGAAGGAAGCAGGCTCCCTGCTGAGCAGAGAGCCCGATGCGGGGCTCGATTCCAGGACCCTGAGATCATGACTTGAACCGAAGCCAGAGGCTTAACCCACTGAGCCACCTAGGCACCCCAAATGTTTTATTTATTTATTTGACAGAGCACAAGTAGGCAGAGCAGTAGGCAGAGAGAGAAGAGAAAGAGAAGTAGGCTCCCCTCTGAGCAGAGAGCCTGATGCGGGGCTTGATCCCAGAACCCTGGAATCATGACCCGAGCTAAAGGCAGATGCTTTACGGACTGAGCCACCCAGGCGTCCCACTATTCTATCTTTAATTCCAGTTTCCATGTGTTTACTGCTAGGATATAGAAATACAATTGGTTTTTGTTTTTTGTTTGTTTTTTAGAGAGGGAGAGGGGGAGAAGAGCAGAGGGAGGGAGGGAGATAATCGCCAACAGGCTCCACGCCCATCATGGAGCCAGATGCGGGGCTGGGTCCCACGACCCTGAGATCATGACCTGAGCTGAACCCAAGAGTTAGACACTTAACTGACTGTGCCACACAGGCAGCCTGGTTTTTCTATGTTGATCTTGTATCCTGTGACCACACTAAACTCATTTATTAGTTCTAGGAGGGTTTGGTTTGGTTTTGTAACTTATTTGAGATTTTCTACATAGGCCATCACATCATTTGCAAACAGAGGCACTTTTATTCCTTTCTTTCCAACCAGTGTACCTTCTATTTCCTTTTCTTGACTCACTGCTCTGGCTAGGACTTCCAGTATGACGTTGAGTAACAGTGCCATGAGCTGACATCCTTGCCTTGTTTCCAGTCTTAAGTAGAAAGCATTCAGTCTTTCACCAATAAGTGTAATATTAGCTGTCGGGTTTTTGTAGATGTTTATCATCATTAAGTTGAGGGAATTTCTATCTGTTGCTAGGTTTTGAGAGTTTTTGTTCTTACCAAATTCAACAGGTGTTGAATTTTATCAAATGCTTTTTCTGTATCTGTTGATGTGATCATATTTTTCTTGTTTAGCTTGTTAATATGGTAGGTTACATTGATTAATTTTCTTTTTTTTTGAGAGAGAGAGTTAATACATGAGTGGGGGAGGGGCAGAGAAAGAGAGAGAATCTTAAGCAGGCTCTACACCCAGCGTGGAGTCCAATACAAGACTTGATCTCAAGACCCTGAGATCATGACCTGAGCTGAAATCAGGAGTCAGGTGCATAACTGACTGAGCCACCAGGGCACCCCCACTTTTCCTAAGGTAATTTTCAAATATTTAACCAGCCTTACTTCCCTAAAACAAAACCCAGTTGGTTATGGTATATAAATTTTTTATATGTTGCTGAATTCTATTAGCTATTATTTTCTTAAAGATTTCTATGCTCTGTGTTCATGAGGGATATTGGTTTACCATTTTCTCTTTTTTTGGTACTTTTTCTATTTTCCTTTTTCTATTCTATTTTGTACTGCCTTTTTCTATTTTACCAATCTGATATTGGTATCAGAGTAATCTGGCCTCACAAAACGAGCTGGGAAGTGTTCCTTACTCTTCTGTTTTCTGGAAGACATTGTGTAGAATTTGTGTTAACTCATCTTGAAAGCTTTAACCCACTGAGCCACCCAGGCGCCCCTCATCTTGAAAGCTTAATGGAATTTTCCAGTAAAACCATCTGGTCCCGGAGACTTCTTTTTCAAGAGTTTTCAAATTGTGAAGGCAATTTCTTTAATAGTTACAGGGCTGTTAAGATTATCTCTTTTATGGGGCACCTGGGCTCAGTCGATTGAGCATCCAGCTCATGATTTCAGCTCATGTCATGGTCTCAGGATCATGGGTTTGAGCCCCACATTGGGCTCCATACTCAGCGGGGAGTCTGCTCGAGATTCCCTCTCTCTCTCTCTCTCCCCCCACTCGCATGCTTGCTCTCTCTCAAATAAATCAATCTATTTTTTAAAGATTTTATTTATTTATTTGAGAGAGAATGAGTGAGAGAGAGCATGAGAGAGGAGAAGGTCAGAGGGAGAAGCAGACTCCCCAAGGAGCTGGGAGCCCAATGGGGGACTCGATCCTGGAAGTCCGGGATCATGACCTGAGCTGAAGGCAGTTGCTCAATCCAGCCACCCAGGCGCCCTCAAATAAATCAATCTTTTTTAAAAAAAGATTATCTGTTTCATATTGGGTGAACTGTGGTAGTTTGTGAAATTGGTTCTGTTTCATCTGAGTTGTCAAATTTATGTTGTTTGTAGCATTACCTTATTATTCTTTTGACATCTGTGACATATATAGTAACACTCCTTGTTTCATTCCTGATATTGGAAATTTATATCTCCTCTCTTTTTTTCTTTCAGTCTTGCTAGAGGTTTGTCAATGTTATTGATCTTTTCAAAGAACCAGCTTTTTGTTTCATTGATTTCCTATATTTTTCTTCTCTCCATTTCTTTGATTTCTGCTCCTATCTTTATTCTTTCCTTCTTTCTGTCCAGCTCTGCCCAGACAGCATAATGAAGCAAATAGGTAAACAATATGTTTGGTGTCAGTACTTTGCATTTTCCAGATTTGTTTAAATAGTGATTGTCTAAGTATAAGTATAGAAACTGACATTTATAGAGATTACATGAAAAGAAATTCCCTCAGAAATAAAGTAATGAGATTCATTGGTTTCTCTGGTCTGTGGTTTCTGATGTTACTTCATGAACATGAATCATTTATGTGAACCAGGTTCTTATTCTAAAATTCTTCAGAAACCCCCCGAAGTTCAGTGTGGTGTTTTGACCTCTATGACCTAAGTAAAATCAACACCTACCAGTTCCTTATTTCTCCAGGCTACGGGCAGAGGTCCTTATGAGGTGTTAAGTGGCTGCTCAGAAGTCAGAAGCCCAGGGTGGGATTCCGAGTTCCACCATAAGTAATGAGGAGTTAGTTGTGATTTTTAACCATGGCTTAGTTCTAGTCTGTGTGTAAAATAAAAATGAACGTGACCCAGATCCAGAGCCAGGTTACTGCTTTCCAGAAATCCAACGTATCTTTTTAAAATCAGTATGTGGTGGGGCGCCTGGGTGGCTCAGTGGGTTAAAGCCTCTGCCTTTGGCTCAGGTCATGATCCCAGGGTCCTGGGATCGAGCCCCGCATCGGGCTCTCTGCTCAGCGGTGAGCCTGCTTCCTCCTCTCTCTCTCTGCCTGTCTCTCTGCCTACTTGTGATCTCTGTCTGTCAAATAAATAAAATATTTTTAAAAATAAATAAATAAATAAAATCAGTATGTGGTGATTGGTACTTTAAAACATGATGGCGAGACGCTCAAATTGTTTTCTGGTAATGCACAAACTACCTATTTTTCCTAGTCCCTTGAGCAGATGTTGTTATTCACACAGGATGTAATGTTGGCAATTTTTTTTTAAGATTTTATTTATTTATTTGTCAGAGAGAGAGAGAGCGAGCACAGGCAGACAGAGTGGCAGGCAGAGGCAGAGGGAGAAGCAGGCTTCCTGCCGAGCAAGGAGCCCGATGTGCGACTCGATCCCAGGACGCTGGGATCATGACCTGAGCAGAAGGCAGCCGCTTAACCAACTGAGCCACCCAGGCGTCCCTAATGTTGGCAATTTAACAAGGTGACCGTAGGACTGTTTCAGCAAAGGAGCCTGGTATGTGTGCAAAGCACATTTGGGCAGCATGGTGGCTCTTTGGAGCCGCCAGCTTCAGGTGATACACACATGAGGTGGTGGTGAAGGTGGGGTCGGAATGGCACATGCCCAGGCATCCGGGTAGCCCTCACGCCCCACAGCGCAGCTGTGCAGATACTCCAGGACAAGGAAGGACACTCTGCTCAGTATAATCCTTTTAGACTGAGAATTTACAATTTGCCAGATACTGTGAAGAGTAAAGGCAGGGAGAAGCCCTGAGCTCTTTATGTAATAGCATTTGTAACTGGATATTTGAAAAGAGTTTTTAAGGATGCCAGCGTGTAATCGTAGGATGGATCCCGGGGCGCCTGGGTGGCTCAGTTGGTTGGGTGTCCGACTCTTGGTTTTGGCTTAGGTCATGATTTCAAGGTCGTGGATGGAACCCCATGTTGGGCTCAGCATGAAGTCTGCTTGGGTTTCTCTCTTCCTTTCCCTCCGCCCCTCTCCCCTCCCCCCCCCTCAAATAAATAAATCTTTTTTTTTTTTAAAGGGCAGATACTGTGAGGTGAAGAACTGGGGCTCTGGGGTCTAAGAGCCTCAGCCACAGTCTTGGTTCCACCATTTTCTACCTTTGTGACCTTGGGCAACTTATTTACCTCTTTGACTCAGTTTCCTCACCTGTTTAGATGGGGACAGTAGTGCAAGGATAAAATAAATGTGATAAAGAATTCTCTCATGAAACGTACCATCTGAAAAAGAAATAAAGGTACCATCTGGCACATGGTAAGCATTTAGTATCTTTTAGCTATTAATTATTATTTTTTTAAAGATTTTATTTATTTATTTGACAGACAGAGATCACAAGTAGGCAGAGAGGCAGGCAGAGAGAGAGGAAGGGAAGCAGGCTCCCTGCTGAGCAGAGAGCCCGATGCGGGGCTCGATCCCAGGACCCTGGGATCATGACCTGAGCCGAAGGCAGAGGCTTTAACCCACTGAGCCACCCAGGTGCCGCATTAGCTATTAATTATTATATGTTATATATGTTATATATAACTTAATTATGTTATCATTACAAATCATAACATTAGTACTACTCCCTTTGCTATTATTATTATCAGTGAATCTTACCTTAATGGAGTCCAGTTTGCTTTTCTGGAATTGGTTACAATTATTCAGTAGTATAGTAAAATAGAGAATCTTCTATAAGTCACATTCTGAGCAGGTGACTTGTTAAGGTACCCCTTAGGAAGCATAGCTCATTCTCGCTTGCAGATTCCCAGGGATTTCGGTAGCGTAAGAAGTTGGGCATTGTCTAGCACACTGTTTTTCCACCTTGTTTTCATTGTTGTTCCCCTACAAGGAGCCCTTCAAAAATGTTTTTCCCCCGATTACCTCTTCCAGTGAAATCTTAATACCACAGATCTGAAAAGAAAAATAGCACAGATCTGCTATAGACTTGTTTATGTAGGATCACGCTTTAGAGGGTATAAAGCATAGTAATGTCTAAAGCTTTTTGTCTCACAAGAACCAATCTTCACACCCATGGGGACAATGCCACCCCCGACTGATAATACATGATTTAGTGCAGTGGTTCTCGATTAAGGGCATTTTGGCAATGTCTGGAGATAAAATTTTGAGTTGCCTCAACTGGGTAGGGGGCTGCTCCTGGTATCTTGGGAGGTAAAGGCCAGGGCCTGAAATGTCAATAGTGCCAAGATCGTGAAACACTGCTCTTAGTCTGATGGCAAGGGTCAAATGTACCCTGAATACAACCCAGAAATTGTTAAAGCAGGTACAAAGGGACCATGTCAACTTTAAGGCACAAGAGAAAGAGAAGAGCAGAAGTTGAGTTCCTGACCTTCAGGAACCCTTGGACAACAGAGTTTACTTGTGTCCAAAAAAACAAAAAACCATCTTTGTCTTCTTAAGTATTGTTGCTGTTGTCAGCAATATGGTGCTTTTTGCTCTTTCTGTTGAATATGTGTCAAAATATGTGTAAACACTTCAAATACGTGTTTCGTAACAACTTTGTTTTCTGTTTTTCCTATGGATGTACCTTGCTCTATGGAACAGGTGAATTCCTGAAAACTTGTATAAATTCATTTTCCACGAACTGCACGTATTCCTCTGGTTTCCTTCTATGACCTTTTGAGAGGCTTACCTTCCTTCCCAATTGATCCTCATTGGGCCTAGCTCCTAACATTGTTGCTTTAAATTTAAATTTAGCAGCCTCTCTGGGTTTGAGAGAATGGGTACAGTTTCAGAGAGGGTACGGATCTCTCTTCAGAGTGAGTCCGCCTGTTCCTTGATGGGCGTGGTCCGGGTCCCGTGCCCAGAGATCCTGGCTCCCTTGTGCTCCCCGCCACACTCACGTTCCCTTCTGCTGCTGCCCAGAGTTGGCGTCGAGGAGCTGTCCGAAGAGGACCAGAACGAACTGCGCCGGCAGTACATCAGGTGACACGAAGAAATCCTCAGAAACAAATTAACTGGGCCTGGCTTTTCTCCTCCTTCTAACCTGACGTATTTCTCTTGATGCCGTTTTGTCTCTTTCTTCCTTCCTGTGTGCGCCCACCCTCTGCCCCTTTCAGCCAAGGGGCAAGAGGTCGGGTCAAGTCTAACCCCTTTTCCACCCTGTCTCTGGGTTGCTTGCTGGCTTGGTGTTCTTGAGGTTCCGTTCTCTGTCCCTGCATACTGGGCAGTGTGTGTCCCCACCAAAGCCGGAGTTGGCAACGGTCTCCCCTCTTACACAACTGAGCTTAGTGGCCAGAGCAGTCCATTATCAGAGCCGCAGACAAATCTTCCACAAAGAGTCTCGGTTATGATCTACTAAACAAGGCTGTTCACTCATGAAGAGAATTAGGATTTGGTATGTCTGCCATGACTGGGGTAGGGCTTACACCATCTGAATGAAGTACCAGTGCTTTTGAGTAGTTTTTAAAAGTATGTTAAGTGTGTACTCATACCTTATGGGGAATCTGAAGATACAAAAGCAGTTTTGTTTTGTTTAAAAAAAAAGAACCAGAAGATAAAGACTCTGGTAATGCAGTTAGGTTCTTAGTGTCCACCCAAGTTCATGATCCGATTAGGCTTCGGGGAGGGAGCGATGTGGGGCAAGCAGAACAAAGACTTTAATGTTACCTTTGCCCTTTCTGCATCTTTATCAGCATGTGTTCTTCCCAACCTGAATCTCAGTGCCAGTAAATAAATCAGGGCACAGTAGGCTTGAGCTCTGTTCTTCCCACTGTGAAAGGACGTCACCCTCTGAGGGCGATGGAGAGAACAGCCCTGCTCATCACCGGCCATGGACGCTGTGAAGTCACCGGGCCCCGAATGGGCCGTAACAGTGTGTATATAAGCAATGGAAGCTGTTAAGATCCCTGGGTTCACACTTTCTTTCTGCTGTTTAAGACACACACACACACACACACACACACACACACATTCACTTTTTGGAGGCCTGACTTTGGTAGCACTTAGGTGCAGAGGAAACCCTTTCTTTTGAAATATCCCACCTTCAGGAAGGAAGGTCCTTTGGGCAAAGCACAAGTTATTACACTTGGGACATGAGACCATTCCGACTGTGATCTGGAGTTGAAGATTCTACAGGAAGGCATGTGTCTCCGAGTCCTGCAATGATTAAGGGCCTCAGCCATTCACATTTTTGAAAAATCACCGGTTAAAGTAGAACACCTCTAAAATTCCTGGGATTTCCTGACATTTTAGATGGCAGCTCCTCAGAATGTACTTATACTCATACCAGAAAGGAAATTATTCACGTGCTTTCTATATGTTTTCATTCCAGAATGAGCACATTAGTTTGATTTCTCTATTTTCTCACTTGGCGTGACACTGAACGAAATGTAAAGTACAGCAGTAGTCCTGTAAGCCACCTTTCAACTGCTTAGGGGCTGGCGGCATGTGGCTGGTGGCTAGCACATCAGACAGTGCAGATCTAGAAAGCTGCAGTAAGTTCTGCTGGACAGCGTGGATCTGGAATCATTCCCGAGTTCCCCCGAACAAAACACTGAACATCACGAGTTTGCGCTGAGTTTAGGGTGGCCCTACTTTTGTGATGTTATCAAGTTATTTTACCGTTTTGTGCTTTGTTATGTTGAATTCTGACCGGCCACATGGGCTGATAAATAGACAAGTCCCACCTACACTACCAGAACTTGAATGAAAATAGTCACAACCTAGTCTTCATAAGCAGTTCTTGGTGAACAGAATTTAATTCTTGTTAACCAAGTTTTTTTTTTCCTTTTAATAGACATTAGTTAAAAGCATAGAGGGGGCTAAATTTCATTTGGCAGCTTTTATTATATTTGGCTTTATTTTTGTTATATGTAATACAGGGCATCCTTAACCTTTTCTCCTACTACCAGTCTTCCTATTTTATCTAGGACAGTAACGTCAATTTGTTTTATCTTTGCTGACGTGGAAGCCATTTACGAAGGCTAATTACACCTATTTCAAAATTCACAGTATAGAAAGGAGAGATTATTAGTGGCAGACCTGGACTGCCACATTCTTGGCCAAACTGTGCCTCACACCCTTCAGATCAGATAATCTCATTGCTCCTGCCCCACAGTCTGCTCAGAGCTTGTGGTTGGGCCGAGGGCTGCTGTGTCACCTGGCATTCCGGGAGGCTGTCAGAGAAAGAGCAGGGTAACCAGCACTCCGGCCCTCTGAGTTTGCACTGCGGAGCTCATCTGAGTAAAAGAGTCTGCCGTGAAGTGGCTTTGTGCTGCTGTAGGACCCACAGAGCAGGGCCTAACGTTGGATTCCTAGCTGTTGATACCACAGGTGCGGACCGAGCTACCAGATAGAGGACTGTTCTCTGGGGGATTGTGTGTTAAGAGTGTCTGAAACAGGTGAGGGCTCAAAATCAGAAGCTAGGAACTCCATACGTGATCTCTCGGCTAACACTTTGATACACTAGACACATCAGATACATTGAGGCTCTGGTGGGACTTTGGGGGGACAGCCCTGAATTGCATGGTCTCATGTCAGAAAATCTCTGTGAGACTTGTTGCTCAAAAGTCCTCAAATAACATCCAGTTAGGAGGACAAGCCTCCAACCCTCAGACTCTCCAGCTTCAGAGCAGCCCCTAGACACATAGCAAAGTCCATCGAATTCACTGCAAAAATTCTACCAAAGCCCAGGCCTGTAGGTAGTAAATCTGGTGTCAGGTACACTAGAGTTTAAATAGAGCAGAACCTGGTGTCATGGGCACTCAATAAAGATTTGCTGAATACATGAATTCATCTTGTGGTTTTAAACTTCGCCTTCAGCAACATACGGGCTCTCTGTTCCCTTTCCCTCCATAGTTCCACCTTTCCAGGGACACACACCTCGGGTTAGTGCTTAACAAAGCTGTGCTAAGACAGGGTAGATGTTGGCTTTCAGAGGTGCGCACATCTCTGTCGTCTTCTGTTTTCATTTTCAAGAAATAACCTGGGCATCATAGGCAGGAAAGAGGGAGGGAGAGGAAGATAAGTAAGGTGCACACATGTGGGTTTTTGTAGTCTGCTGTCCACTTACCGGAGCCAGCACCCCAGTACTGGACTGCCAAGACCCTTGGGTGAAGCCATTCGGCACCTCCCTTCAAGCTTGAGTCAGACCTGCCAGAAACCGTGTTCTTGGTTTACAGTTCTTTGCAACACTGGAGGGAGCGTGAGAAGGCAGAGAATTTTCCTGTCCTCTTTGTTTTCTCTGCCCTCCCCCTGTGATCAAGGTCACAGTCCTTCGCCTCAGGGCAAGGAAGGTATAGGGATGAAGAATTAACAGGTGCACAAGACAACAGTTGGTGTGTTACTAAGCCAAGACTACTACCCTAGTCAAAGCATGGGATCTGTTGTAAGTGGATTTTGCCACTTTGCTTTTTCTTTCTGTCTTCAGTTGTTGATCTTAAAAGAGTCACTTCTCAGGTCATCTCAGGTGTGGGAGGACGTGGGGGCACCAGGATAAAACGTTAATGAAATGTGTGCCCAAGTATTTAGGGGACGTGTACTGATGTCTGCAACTTTATTTGAATGCGTCTAAAAAGTAAGATGGATGATAGAGAAGTGGAGAGATATGCAATAAAGAAACTCCAGCAGTGTGTTAACGGTAGAGTCTCCGTGGTGGGTATACAGGTGTTCACTATAAATCCTTCGGGCACCGCCCTGGATATATGAAAAATGGTGGAACAGAAATTTAGGGAATGGAAAGTAGGTCAGGGCAGACGTGAGGAAGCAGCAGTAGGGAAAAGGCATGGGGCAACGAGCCCCATGTTTGGATAACTGGGACCCTCTGGTGCAGGAAGACAGAGGAACAGTTGGGTGCCCTTCCCCAGTGGCCTCATGTAGGCTGTAAGCACATAGTACCACTTGCCTCTCCTGCCCCCTGGGATCTGACATGGAACATGACCTCTTTCTCCCCACTTTTGCATGACAGCCTTCCTCTTCTAGCTAACTACTTCTTCTGCTTCCGGAAGATGGCCGGCCTCTTGGCTACTTCCAGCCAGCATGGATGCCATGGTCCAAGCTAATGCTCTCCCTTTTTCTCCTTGTCTCTCTCCCTGGTGACTTACAGAGTTGGTGTTGACCCAGATCAAGACCCACCACCCAACAACGACAGCTTTCAAGTCTTACAAGGGGTAAGTCACAAGAGGTGCTTCTTCAAGGGAAGACACTGTTCTAAAGGGCTACAATGTAGTGAGCACTTACTATAGGCCAGGTTCTCTCTACATGGGTTTCCTCACCATGACCTTGATGGCAGCCTTATGAGGGAGGTCCTGTTGTCCCCATTTTGCAGATTAGAAGCTGAAGTTTGAGAGTCTCAGTGAGTCATCAGTAGTCAGAGGATTAGAAAGTGATGAAGCCGGGGTTAGACCCTAGGGTCGGCATTTTTAAAACACCATATGGAGGGGGTATGCCAGTCAGGAAGAGCATTCCAGCTAAGTCCCTGACTGCCTGCCTTCCGAGAATGGATAGACTGGGTACACTGGTGACTGGCTCACTGTCCCTGGGTCAGAGTCTGTCTGTAGTGCCCAGGCAGGGGAAGGCGGGGGATGGGGTCTGACTCTCCAGCCCAGGGAATCTGAGGAGGAGAGGAGGATGTGGGTGATTTCAGGTCCTCCCACTCCTCCAGGCTCAGGATCCTCCTCCGCTGAGTTTCCCACAAGCCCAGGAACGGCTGAGCAGGGTCCCTCACCCCGACCGCCAAGGGCAGAAGGTCACCGCCAGGTGGACCGTTAGGGCTTAAGCAGGGTGGTGGCAGCAGTGACAGCATGCTGGGGAGGGAAGCTGTTGAGGCTGGGGTCAGAGGAGCCCCATGGCAACATTGAGTGTGACAAGCAGGGACGTGTCCCCGTTGCCACGGAGAATCTTGACAGTCCGCGTGCCCGAGAGGAACGTCCTGGCCTGCGGTTGGGCCATCTGTTCCAGTTACTGTTGCTACGTAACCAACTGCACCACGCAGAGGAAAGGGAGCGACAGTTTCTTTCACTCACGGATCCTCTAGTCGGCGCTTTGGAAAGGGCATAACAGGGGCAGCTTGTCCTTGCTCGAGCAGGAAGCTGGGGGCCGGCAGAGACTCGTTTGCTCATCTGTCTGGCACCTGGGCTAGGAGGACCTGAAGAGGAGGACAGCCGACTGCAGTGCCCACACATGGTGCCTGCACATGGCCTGGGGGCACTGGGCCCCTTCCCTGATGACTCAGGGTTCTCTCAGCTGGGCACCGCCTTTTCTGACCTGATCCTAAAGGTCTCGGGACCTTCCAGTCACCTCTGGGACTCACTGGTGGTCGCACTTGAGTTGCTCAAGCCAGCTGAGATGCAACAGGAGGGGAGAGAGACCATAACCTCTTCATGGGAAGAGCATCAGTGAAGTGGCAGACGTGAGTGCGGGCTGCCACAGGACCCTTGCTGTGTCCTCGGGGCTTGCTTCCTCCCAGGGCTGGCATTTCCTGGGCTGGCAGGGCTGGGTAGAGAGAGGCTATGCTAAGAGCAAAAACGTGTTACCAAAATGTTATCAATGCCCCCCTCCCCACCGAGTCCAGAACTCTTTTGTGCAGTGTGGCAAAAAGCCTTACCCAACCACACACACACACCGTCTGTGACCGTGCCGGCTGTCGCTCTCTCCAGTCAGTGGAATCGCACTCCATCCTAAACCTAGTCTCTGTATGTCAGACGCCAGAGGACCTTCTAAATGATTCCAGCCCTTGAAGCCCATTAAACAAGTGTTGCCCACGGTGGTGCCCTGTGGGGCCTGGGAGAGCTGCTGTGGCTTTTCCTGATTTCTTTCTCTTTGAGGGTGGTCATGTTTTGGTGGCAGTGCCCATTCAGGGTCTCAAAGCCACAACCTCTGAAAGGGCAGGACATTTTAGGAAGAGTTTTCAGTGAGCTTCATGGGAGATGATAGGACGCCCACTTGAATGGTGCGCCAGAGAAATTCTTCTTGAAAAGTTGCCATTGGACCCTAGCTTGGATTAAGGAGTTTAGAAACCGAGTGTTTGGGAATTGTGTACCTGGAAGCTAATTTAGAGTCTTACAGGGAGATCTTGAAACTCACCCTGAGGAAACCTGGGTGAAGTGTCTTTCTTTCACTGGAAGGAGAAGAAGGGCTCTGGAAGGATACAAATGGCCTCCTCCAAAGCTTCCTCCCCAGGACCACAGCTGGTCCAGATGAATTTTGTAAGAAAACAGGCTAATTCCAGCTGGATAGCCAGGGTTTGGACAGATTTTATCTTGTCGGTTCCAGACTCATCAGACACCCCCAGCCCTTTTGCTCTTTGTTTTTCATTGCTCCTGCCTCTGGATTTAAGCATCTGTGAAAGGAAAAGCATGAGATGGTTTGGTTGCTTTCCTGTAGCCGAACTCACCATCCATCTCATAAGAACTTCACATGGAGACACTGGGCTTATAACTAAGTCACAAGCTTGCTGTCACTGTTCCATGGAAATGTTGGAGAAAGCAGTGGGTCCTGAGTGCTAAGGGTTAGGGCAGTGCATTTAGTGTGGGCAGTGACTGCTCCCTGCCCCAGGCGGAGTGTGTTTCAGAAACCTCCCTAGGTGGGCCTGGGTCTTCAGTGTCCGCCATGGCTCCCTGGGGGGACCTTTGGGCCAGTTGTGAATGTGCCCTTGGTGGTGACTTCTGCTGGACTCCCAGTGGCACCCAGTGGTCCGCCCTAGCCAGGAGCTGGTGTCATGGCTTTCCCTTAACCTCCCTCCTTCCAAGCCTCATACGCAGTCATGCCGAGGGCCCTCAGAATCCGTTCCACTGGCGTTGTGAAAGTCTTTCAAGACTGCTGTCAGACTAGGGAAAGAAAAGGAAACTTCAAGCTTGGTTTCCCAGGGCACCTTCTTAAATAGGACTCATGTCCTTGTACTTAACAGGCCTTATACTCTCAGACCTCCTGACCCGACCCTCTCAGTCCAGTGAGCCAACAACCGGGCTGGGAGCACTCAGTGGTCATGAGGAACCATAAAACAGAAATAAATGGGCTTCTCATTTTTGGGTAAAATCCTGGGTTCTTACAGTTTCCCTTGAAATGGATCCAGGTCACGCGCTCAGTGATGTCATGAAACTGCAGTCATAAATGGGGAAAGTCCAGATGTTTGTTCCCCATCAGAAAAGAAAGGGCAGTTCTCGTTACCTCATTATCTAAATGATCTCCCTAAAAACAAACAGGAAAGTGACATTTTGACGGAAAGGAATTTCTTAGGACAACGTGATTTTCCTCACTGGTTCTAGAAGCCCAAGAGTTCTGGCTATAGAACTACAGAATATTAGCTCATGTGGGAGAAGGAAAGGAGCTTTTGGCTAGAACTTCTGGCTTTGTGTGAGGGAAGCATAAGAATATTGTGGGCAGACTTCTGCTTCATGTCCCTGGCAAGTTTGACTCATTAGAACAAAACAAAACAAAACAAAAAACTCAGTTGCTTTATTTCTCCAGAGGTCTTGGTGACTCTGCAACCAAAACAAAAACAAGCCCAGCTGGAGGCAAGCTGCCTGGACTTGGGGGTGACCTCCCACCCCATTCAAGGGGGACCTTTTCATGCCAGACAGAGACCTCATTTACTTCCTTCCCCAAGTTAACAGAAGAGCGCGCATTGATGGTGCGTGCGCTCACAAGTGCACACGAGCACACAGAAAGTCAGCTGTTTATAGTCACATTGACATGTAACTTTCTGGGTCCTTCCCCAGTTTTCCTCTAGGCTGAAATCTGATACCCAGTCACTTAAATCTTTGACTTCAAACAGTTGCAGAAGGGCCTTTTCTCAAGTTCTTCCTCTTTGTCCCCCACCAACACCACGCTTTTCTTTTTTGTTCTTCTGATCCCTCACCCCACCCCTTCACCCTCCCCTTGGTCCCAGACTTCCCTTTTGGCTGTTCTTTTTTTTTTTTCTTAGAAGTGCAGAATTCACATTAATTTAGTCATGCGTTTGACAGATACTGAGCACCTGTTATATTCCGGACAATCTTTCAGGCCCTTGGGATACATCTGCAGACCATACACATGAACCTCCATTCTTTTTTTTTTTTTTAAGATTTTATTTATTTATTTGATGGACAGAGATCACAAGTAGACAGAGAGGCAGGGAGAGAGAGGAGGAAGCAGGCTCTCCGCTGAGCAGAGATCCCGATGCAGGGCTCGATCCCAGGACCCTGAGATCGTGACCTGAGCCGAAGGCAGAGGCCCAACCCACTGAGCCACCCAGGCGCCCCTGAACCTCCATTCTTAAGGGTGTGGTGACAGTGTGATGAAGGGGACAGTAAGGGTGGAGAGTGCCAGAGGTGAGGTCCGTAGATATCTGTCCTTGCTGTTCCGGGTGTCCCCGTGGACCAGCAGCCTGGGTATCCCCAGAGAGCTTATAAAAATGCAGACCATCAGGCCCCACCTAGACCCACTGACTCTGAACCCGCATTTTAACAGGGCTCCCACGAGGGTCGTGTGCCCATTCCTACTTTGAAAATCCCTGAAGTGGGCACTGTGGAGCTCTCGATTCCCTGTTTTTAAAACCTATTATTACTCCCTTGTGAGAGTCGTTGGCTCCACCATCCCAGGGACAAAAAAAAGAAAGGCCCAAATTGGGTCACATCACTTCCTTGCTTTTTTGCTCTGCATTGGATTTCTAAGGCCACCGCAATAAATTCCCACAGACTCAGGGGCTTAAGACACTGGTCTTATATTCTGTAGCTTAAAAGTTTGGTGGGCTCTGCTGGTTTCTCTGTTTCAAGTCCAAAATCAAGGTGTTGGCGGGGTTGGGCTCTGGGGGAGAACCCACTGCCAGGGTCATTCCGGTTGCTGATAGAATTCAGTTATGTGGTTGTAGGACTAAAGTCCCATTTCCTTGCTAGGACCATTGGCCCTGGGTCAAGATCCCATCCTAGCAGCACCTGCATGTGCTGGTTCGTGGCCCCCTCTGTCTTCAAAGTCAGCAACAGCGGGGCAAGTCCTTATCACACTTTGTATCTTTCCTGCCTTTTCTTCCACTGCAACTCTCTGACTCTTGTGCCCTCCTTGTCTACTTTTAAGGGCCTGTGTGATTGCATCAGCCCCCTGGAAAACCTTAAGCCCATCTCCAAAGCCCCTTTGGCTATGTAGCATAACATATAGGCTTCTGGGGTTAGGACATAGACATCTTTGTGGTGGGGGATGGGGGGAGAAGGGAAGTATTCTGTTCCATCTCTGAAAAAAACCGTAAGCTGTTCTCATTACTGTAATTACCTTAACTTGGAAAATTTGTATCTTTTAACAAGAATGGAAAGAAATATAACTCTGTCCAGAAATCATTATTTATCAGTTCTAGAAAAAAAATTTCAAAAATAGGACCTTTGTCACTCCTCAGTTTTTTAATCTGCCTTCATTTTCTTCATCACATTTGTTACCATATACGTATCTGTCTGTGTGTCTTCCCTTCTGGAAAAGGGCTCTTGGAGAAGCAAGTGCTAATCTCATTCCTCTTTGTGTTTCTGGCACCCAGCATGGTGCCTGGCACACCTTTAGGTGCTTAATGAATGCAAAAAACATATATACACTCATTGTTACATCCTCGAAAAATGGGGATAAGGAGAGTCAGTGATATTTGCTTAAAGGGGTTTCTCTATTAATAATGTCAACAAAAAGTTTAAAAATCCCTTGTGTTACTCATAAGAACAGAGAGTAGAATGGGGGTGACCAGGAGCTGGGGGTTGGGAGAGTTGGGGAAATGTTTAAGGGTACAGTTCCTGTGGCTAATAGATAAGTTCTGGAGATCTGATGCACACCGTAGTGAATATAGTCTGCAGTACTCTTATAAATTGCAAAGTTGCTGAGAGAGTAGGTCTTAGTTGTTCTCACGGACAAACGGAAATGAGAATTATGTGAAAGGGCACAGATGGCAGCTCATGCTAACGTGGTAATCCTACTGCAACAGACAGACGTATCAAACCAACACATCTGTACACTGTAAATTGACCCAATGTCGTATGTCAGTTACACGTCAATTTAAACTTGCCCAGAGTCATACAGCAAGACAGTAGCACAGCCAGGAGTAGAGATAGGATCTGGACCCATGTCGTTTGTTGAGAAAGCCTGTGATATTCATTTCTATACATGTTGGTGTGTTTTGTTGCCTTTGAAACATTCTCAGAGAAGCCAGCCTTGGACCCAGCCTCAAAAAATGAATAGGGATCAGCCATGTATCTGTTGTAGGTGGAAGAAGGTGACCATCTGAAAGGATGCTTCAGGTTCTAAAAGCAGCCTGGGATGGGGCATAAACCCTCCTATAGGAATGCAGGTTTGGGGGCACAGTCCCCACCTTTTCTGCAGGCAGTGCTTGAATGGAAATGCAAGGCAAGTTGTTCTATACGTGCAGCCTGGGGAGGGGGCTGCTTATTACAGGATCTGCCTGCACCCACACTGATCCCTGCTCAGCCCTAGACTGCTCGGAGCAAGAAGGGGGCTCCCAGATCCCGTCTGCCAACAGCTATTGGTTGTTTTCTGGGCCAGCTTAAAAAATTAGTCCCATTCCACAGACACTCCCTGATTTCTCCAAAGCCACCATATGCGGGTTTACCTATGTTCTTCCTGTACTTAGTCCTGCTTCTGGCACCATCTCTTAGAATTAGAAGTTGTTTAGCACCCTTGCTATGAAACTACACTTTTTTTTTAAAGATTTTATTTATTTGTCAGAGAGAGAGGGAGAGAGAGCGAGCGAGCACAGGCAGACAGAGTGGCAGGCAGAGGCAGAGGGAGAAGCAGGCTCCCTGCCGAGCAAGGAGCCCGATGTGGGACTCGATCCCAGGACCCTGGGATCATGACCCGAGCCGAAGGCAGCCGCTTAACCAACTGAGCCACCCAGGCGTCCCTGAAACTACACTTTTTATTTACTCAGAATTTACCCCTGGTAACCTTTGGGCGGAGTCTTTTTGTTTCCTACCTTTCTAAGGCCCCTTAATCTTATTTGTGGAGCGCAGGCATAGCTCTCTGTCGCCTGTGAAGACCTCCTGTTAGTTTGCCTTCGAAAAGAGACCTTTCCTTTGCTTCCCTCACGGTAATGGTCCTTCTGGGGGCTTATCGAAGTCTCCTGTAGCTTCGAGGCAGTGACGTGGTGGCAGCGGAGGCGCTCCAGGTGACGGCACCCCATTGTGGTTTGACGGAGGTCAGGAGGACAGAGCCGGGGTTTGTCGTTTTTATTGCTGTTTTAGGGGAGGGGCGGATGCACCTGATGCCGGGGGACTTGTCTTGTGCCTGATGGCTTATGGTACACTTCCTGAACGTATATGTCTCTGTGTTAGTCTCTTCTTTTGTTTGATTCTGCAGGCACTTAGAACCACGAGCTTGGAGCCTATCACTTTATAAAAAACCATTTAATTTTTTCCATGAAGATATTTGCCCCTCGGAACGCCCATCCACTCCTTTCCCAGAAAGTCTAGCGGCATTCTGAAACCTCCCTTGAGTTGCCATTAGGCCAGCACCTAATTACCTGAAGGAATGACCATGATCTGCAAATGGAGACATCTCTGCCCTCTTTCTTCCACGGGATTTCTAAAAATGGGAAATATAGTTGGTCTCTGGGAACACGCTCGTGCGCGCGCGCTCTCTCTCTTTTTTTTAAATTTCCTCATCCCCAGAAGGGCTCATTTAACCAAGCCATTTCCACATGTGTCCCTAAACATTCTTCAGGTCCCCTAGGGACTCTTTTTGTAAAAAATAACCTTTGTTATGGGAAACATTGGGAAATTAAATAGTGCTTGCTGATTTCCCTCCCTTTACTTGTCCTCATGCTCTACCTTCTCAGTGATCTCTGACCCATACTATCTCTCAGTCCCAGGGGGAGCTCACATGCGCTGCAACATAGAGCTCCTGGGAATTGTGGCTCATCGTGCGTTTGGCTGTTGTCAGCCACCTTAGAGTTGCCTCTCCCTGTAACGTTCCAGGGGTGACGACAAAAATGGCTGTACCTCCCAAGCGGTCCCTACTTCCAGAGCTTGTCATCTAACGACACAGAATGCCAGCAGTGGTCTCCCATGGCTGTAGTTAGTCTGCCCTTGAATAGTAATATTTGCACAAAGCAGATGGCCCAAGCCTCAAATGAATGTTCGATATTGCAAGTCATTTTGCAAATTAAATGACGGGGACATTTGAGTTGGAAAGGAACAAGAGGAGTAACCACTTGAGGGCAGCCGAAATAACAGAAGTGCTTGGTTGCCTGGCTGGCACACTTGGTTGATTGCCCGACTTTTGGTTTCAGCTCCAGTCCTGATCTCAGGGTCATGAGCTCAAGCCCCATGTCGGGCTCCATGCTCAGCATGAAGTCTGCTTGAGATTCTCTCCCTCCCCCTTCCTCTGCCCTTCCCACTCATGTGCTCTCTCTTTCTCTCTCAAATAAATAAATAACCTTTAAAATAATAGAAATAGTTCCAAGCCCATTTCCCTTGCTTGCTGCCCCCATCATCCTAAGGCTGCCAGGGCAACAAGTCACTGCCCCAGCTGGAAGGCAATGTAGATGCCTCCATTAAGGACCACCACGAGCCCGGGGCTGATCCATCAGGGAAGGGTCAAGTGTGACTTTCCCAGGCCAGCTTTGGGGAGACTTGGGAAGTTGGTTTTATAGAAGCTTTCTTCAATATTCCCTGTAGATCTGTTTCGGCCCATTAGGATCGACACTATGTTAGCGTAATCAATCTGCTAAAAGGCACTTAGAGAAAATTACAGTAAGAATGCCAAAAGAAATTTTGTACCACACTGAGTTGATCTGCCCACAGACATAACCAAGCCTTTTTACTTCGAGGGTTGATATGTCTGCCTTTTGGATTTATTCAGTTTCTTTCACGGTATTTTCTCCTAGTATATCTGAAACTTTGGTGATATAGGATGTTTGACTCTGAGCTTAGAATCTCTAAAAGTTATTGGTTAGAAAAGAAGCTTCCCCTCCTCCCAATACACACACACCCAATTTCAATCCCTTTTCTGCAACTAAGCATCTGTTTTCTTGTTTGTTCTTAGGATGGTCCAGATTCTGCCAGAGGAAACCGGACAAAGCAGGAGAGTGCATGGCTCTTCAGGCTGTGGTATAGCTTTGACCACAAGTATCCTTTTCAGTGGCTTCCCTGTATTTGTGAAACACCAACGATGAAGTTCTCTTGTTGTCCATGAATGAATTCTGATGAGTAAGGAAGACGTGTGCTTGGTATAGGTATAGTCAGTCGTCTCTTGGGCCAGAGGCAATGATCATTCAATCACAGGTAGTCCTGGCGAGCAGCGCTCTGGCCAAGAGGAATGTTTGTATGTCATTAGGGTGGCTAACCCACAGGCTGGTAGACTCATGTGGCTCTTAAGAACGTTATGTCCAAGGGAAATAAGCCTGTGTAAGTGAATTAGTTAAATTTACACAATGAACCATGCTGTGGTCAGGAAGGGTAGTAGAACTTGGGCAGTTAATCCATGTAGGGGAGAGAATTCCTATTGGCTGAATAGAAGACAAGTCTGATCCATGTCTCAGCTGGACCACTTACAGGGCAGACTCTGTTCTAGTAGATTCACCTGTTCTCCAGTGGAAATTAAAAATCCAGAAATTAAACTTCCATAATTTAAGTTGACATAGTGATCAAGTGGATAGGCAGTACAAAGTCGGGAAACTTTGAAAGTGTTAAAATTTTTTTTGAAGTCTAAGATCCATATAGAAAAGTACACACATCTTGGGTCCTCGATGAATTTCTCAAAATAAACACACTGAACACCAAGAAGGTAAAAAACCAAAGTCTCCAGTTCCTCACATGCCATAACCCAATTACCAACCCTTCTTCTCTCTAGATGTAACCACACTCCTGACCTCTAGTAACACTTAATAATTTTATCTGTTTTTTGAACTTTATATGAATGGGACTACAGAATATATATATTTTAGCGTCTGGTTTATTTGGCTTGACATCTTTTGTGTGACTCTTCCATGTTATCACGTGTAGCTCAAGTTCATCTGTTTTCATTGCTATATAGTATCTGGCTGTATGAATATACCATCATTTATTTATCATTGATTGTTGATGAACATGTAGATTGTTTCTAATTTGGAGCTAGTATGAAAAATACTGTTATGAACATTTTTGTATATGTCTTTTGGTGCATCTGTACATACATTTTTGCTGGGAATATATCCAGGAGTGAAATTGCTGGGTCATAGGGCATGTATAGGTTCAACTTTAGGGAGTTAGTGGCAAACAGTTTTACAAAAATGGTGGTACCACTTTACATACTTTCCTTTCATGTATGACAGTTCTAGTTGCTGTGCGTCCTCACTGACCATTGGAGTTGTGAATTGTAGCCATTCTGTTGGGTTTGTGGTGGTGTTGTATTGTGGTTTTAATTTGCATTTATCTGATGACTAATAAGGTTGAGCATCTTTCCATATATTTATTGGCCATTGGTGTGTTCCTTTATGAAGTATCTGTTCAAGTCTCTTGCCCATTTTTCCATTGGGTTGTCTGCCTTTCTCTTACTGTTTTTAAGTATTCATTAGGTATTCTGGGTAGGAGTATTTTGCTAATTATATATGATCAAAATATCATCTCTCCTTGTGACTTGCCTTTTCACTTTTTTTTATTTTCAACATAATTTGCTACAGGTTTTTTTCTTAATTTTCCACATAATTTACTACAGGTTTTTTTTTTCCAACATAATTTACTACAGGCTTTTTTTTTTGCCTTTTCACTTTTAAATAGAATCTTTTGATAAACAAAAGGTCTTAACCCAATTTATTGATCTTTTCTGATTAGTAGTTTTTATGTCTTCTTATAAAGATCTTTGTCTACCCCAAATTCATGAAGCCAGTACCTGTTCATCTTCTAGAAACTTTATTGTTTATCTTCTGTACATCTATTTTTTTTTTTACTGAGTGATGGACATGGGCAATGAAAAAGTGTAGAGATCATTTGAGATGTTCTGGATGAGGCTTTTGTCCTTCCGAGCAGATTAGCTTGCATCTGATCAGTGGCTAGGCACTAAGGGCATTAGCAATTTCAGATCACCATAACCCAATCAGGAATAAAGGTGACTTAAAGATGGGAGTCAGTTCCTGTGAAGATTAGTCTGTTTTCTGTTGGTCTTTTTTTCTAGGGTTCTAACATAGAGCCTAAGGTGTTGGCATAGCCTTCCTCAGAAGGAGGGCACTCCAGTTTTCATCACATTCTGTCTTTGTGGGTCTGCCAGATGCTCTGCTCAACTTCTCATGTACCTTTTGGGGAACTATGGCTCACCAAGTGCCAGGCTCACCTCTTGGTTTTCTTCCTTCAGATTTTGGCCCTTTTCGCTGCCATGGCATCTTGTGCCATTAAGCAGACGATTTTGTTGTGTTTTACTTTGCTCAGCTTTTCTAGTCGTTCTCAGTGGAAATGATGGTTCAAATTAATTTATTTGCTATTAACTGAAATAGAACCCCCAGCGATTTTTTAAAAGCCATATGTACTTTGTTTACATTGTCATTCGAATGCATGTTATTCCCTGGGCTTGGAAGTGACGTGGAGAAAATTGGAGAGAGTTCACAGAAGAGAGGCAAAATGCTAGTGATAAGAAGTTGATTCTTATGGGCATTCAGTACTCCACTCTGAACAATCTATCCATTATTGATAGATTGTTCAGACATAAGATCAATAAGGAAACATTGGACTTGAACTACATTTTAGACCAAATGGACCTAAAAGATCTATAGAACATTCCATCCGACAGCAGCAGAATACACATTCTTCCCAAGTACACATGGAACAGTCCCAGGAAAGATCATACGTTAGGTGAAAAAACACGTCTTAGCAAATTTAAGAAGACTGAAATTACATCAAGGATCTTTTCCAACCACAGTGGTACGAAGCTAGGGAAACTGGAAAGTTCACAGATGTGTCGACAATAAACAGCACACTTCTGAACGATCAGTGGACCAATGAAGAAATCGGAAGGGAAATCAGAAAATATCTTGAGACAAATAAAAATGGAAAAACAGCATACCAAAACTTACGGCATGCAGTAAAAGCAGTTCTAAGAAGGGATATAGTGATAAATGCCTCCCATTAAGAAGAGAGAAAGAGGAGCGCCTGGGTGGCTCAGTGGGTTAAGCCACTGCCTTCGGCTCAGGTCATGATCCCAGAGTCCTTGGATCGAGCCCCGCATCAGGCTTTCTGCTCAGTGGGGAGCCTGTTTCCCTCTCTCTCTCTCTGTCTGCCTCTCTGCCTACTTGTGATCTCTGTCTGTCAAATAAATTTAAAAAATCTTTAAAAAATTTTTAAAAAAGAAGAGAGAAATATCTCAAATGAACAACGTAACTTTATACCTCAAGGAACTAGAAAAAGAAGAACAAACTAAGCCAAAAGTTAGCAGGAGGAGGGAAATAACATACGTCAGAGCAGAGAGTCTAGAAAAACAATAGAAAAGATCAATAAAACTGAGAGTTGTTTTGAAAAGATAAACAAAATTGACAAACCTTTAGTTAGAGTAAGAAAAAAAGAGAGGACCCAGATAAATAAAATCAGAAATGGAAAAGGAGACATTACAAATGATACTGTGTAAATACAAAGGGTCATAAGAGATTGCTAGGAACAATTATACACTAAAAATTAGATAACAGAAAAAATGGATAAATTTGTAGAAACATGCAACTTACCAAGACTAAATGAAGAAGAAATAGAAAATCTGAATAGGCCAGTAACAACAAGATATTGAATCATTAATCAAAAAAACTCCCAACAAAGAAAATCCCAGGACTGAATGGCCTCACTGATGAATTCCACCCAACATTTAAAGAATTAATACCTTCTCAAACTATTCCAAAAAATTGAAGAGGCAGGAATGCTCCCAGACTCATTTTATGAGGCCTGCATTGCCCTGATATCAAAGTCCAAGGACACTACAAGAAAAGAAATTTACAAGCCAGTATCCCTGATGAGCATAGATGTAAAAAATCTCAACAAAATATTAACAAACAGAATCCAGACACATATTAAAAGGATCATACACCATGATCAAGTGGGATTGATCCCTCAAATTTAACAGTGGTCCACATCAATAAATGTGATATACACCACATTAACAAAGTAAAAATTATGTGATCATCTCAACAGATAAAGAAAAAGCAAAGCAATTTTTTAGGGAGGGGGGTAGGCAGAGGGAGAGGAGAGAATCTCAAGTAGATTCCCTGCTGATTGTGGAGCCTGACATGGGTCTTGATCTCAGGAGTCATAAAATTATGATCTGAGCTGAAACCAAGAGTCAGATGCTTAACCAACTGAGCCACCCAGGCACCCCTAAAGATGACATGTCCTTATATATAGAAACCCCTAAAGACTCCACCAAAAAACTCTTTGAAAACTAATAAACTCAGTAAAGTCAGAGGATATAAAATCAACATACAAAAACCCGTTGCATTTCCATATATTAACAAAGAACTATCCAAAACAGATATTAAGAAAACAGTCCCAGGGCACCTGGGTGGCTCAATGGGTTAAGCGTCTGCCTTCAGCTCTGGTCATGATCCCAAGGTCCTGGGATCGAGTCCTGCATCAGGCTCCCTGCTCCGCGGGAAGTCTGCTTCTTCCTTTCCCTCTGCCTTCCCCCCCCCCCGCCCATGCTCTGTGTCTCTCTCTCTAATAAATAAAAATCTTTAAAAAAAAAAGAAAACAATCCCATTATGATACCATCAAAAACAATCAAATACTTAGGAATAAATGTAACCAAATACGTGAAGATCTATACACTGAAAACTAAAAAACACTGATAAAAGAAGTTGAAGACACACAAATAAATGGAAAGATTCTGTGTTCATAGATTGAAAGAATTAATATTGTTGGAATTCCCATATTACCTAAAGCAATCTACAGATTCAGCGCATCTCTACCAAAATTCTAATGGTGGGTTTTTTAAAAAAGATTTTATTTATTTGAGAGAGAGAAAGAGAGCACCCACAATGGGAGGAACAGCAGGCAGAGGGAGAGGGAGAAGCAGGCTCACAGAGCAGGGAGCCCAATGTGGGGCTCCATCCCAGGACCCTGGGATCATAATCTGTACTGAAGGCAGACGCTTAACGACTGAGCCACCCAGGCGCCCCTAATGGTGTTTTTTAAAATAAAATAAAAACAAAATCATAAAATTTGTATGGAACCACAAAATACTCTGAATAGCTAAAGTACTATGGAGCAAAAAGAACAGAGCTGGAGGCATCACACTTCCTGATTTCAAATTACATTACAAAGGCATAGTAATCAAAATAGTACAGTATTAGCATTAAAACAGATACGCGGACCAATGGGACAGAATACGGAGCCCAAAAATATACCCTCACATATTCAATCAACTAATCTTCAGCTAAGGTGCTGAGAATACGTAATAGGGAAAGGACAGTCTCTTTAATAAACAGCTCTGGGAAAACTGGATATCCATTTGCAAAAAAATGAAATTGGAACCCATCTTACACCACTCACAAAAATCAACTCAAAATGGTTTAAAGACTTAAGTGTAAGACCTGAAACCATAGAACTCCTAGAAGAAAACATAGGGGAAAACTCCTGACATTGGTCCTGGCAATGAGTTTTTGGATTTGATACCAGAAATATAGGCAACAAAAGCAAAATAAACAAATGGGCCTACATCAAACTAAAAAATTTCTGCACAGAAAAGGAAACCATCAGCAACATGGAATGACAACCTGGGGGATGGGAGAAAATATTTGCAAATCATATATTTGATAAGGGATTAATATCCAAATTCTATAAGAAACTCCTACAACTCAATAACAAAAGCCCAAAGACCCCAATTAAAAAATAGGCAAAGGACCTGAATAGACATTTTTTTTCCAAAGAAGACATACACTTGGTTGGCAAATACATGGAGAGTTGTTCAACATCACTAATCATCAGGGAAATACACATTGAAACCATAATGAGATATCACCTCACATCTGTTAGGATGGCTGTTATCAAAATGTCAAAAGATAACAAGTGTTGGGAGGATGTGGAGATAAAGGAAACTCTTGTATGGTATTGGTGGGATGTAAATTGATGCAGCCACTATGGAAAATAGTATGGAGCTTCCTCAAAAAAATTAAAAACAGAACTACCATATGATCCAATAGTCCCACCTATGGGCATATATCCAGAGGAGATAACATCACTATCTCAGAGGTATCTGCACTCCCGTGTTCATAGCAGCATCATTCTCCGTGATGAAGATATGGAAACAGCCTAAGTGTCCATCAGTGCATGGATAAAGAAGATGTGTGTGAGTGCGCATGTGTATAGTGGAACATTATTCAGCCTTAAAGATGAAGGAAATTCGGCCATTTGGGACAACGTGGTGGAACCTGGAGGACATTAGGCTATGAAATAAGCCAGGCACAGAAATAAAAATACTGCATGATCTTACTTATGGGTGGAATCTAGAAAAATCTAACTCATAGTAATAGAGCAAAGAGTGGTGGTTGCCAGGGGCTGGGGAGTGGAGGAAGTGGAGAGATGTTGGTCAAAGGGAACAAACTTCCAGTTATAAGATGAATAAGTTCTGGAAACCTAATGTACAGCATGGTGAGTAGTTAATGATCTATACTAGAAATTGTCTAAGGGGGTAGATCTTAAAGTCTTCACACCAGAGGCACAGAAACATGGTAAGTATGTGAAGTGATGGATATGTTAATTAGCATAATTGTGGTAATCATTTCACAGTATATACCTATCTAAACATCTCCTCGCCTTTAATACATGTAGTTTTGTGTGAGTCATACTTCAGTGAAGCTGAGTGGGGCCGAAATTGATTCTTTGAAGAGCAACAGGAGTGATCTCTAAAGTCTCTGAATGTAAAGCTTAGTGGCTAGGATTTCTGCTTGTTTAGTTTGGAGGAGAGAAACTAGGAACAGAAGCAGGCATAGAGTGTCTAAAGAATTCGATGAAGAAGGGGCCCATGGTTCATTCTATAGCTCCATAGATGATCAAACAAGAAAATGTGGGCTTTGGCTGCATCAAAAGAGAGTTCCCCTGGATGGGAATGAGCCCCACAAGCCATCAGGAACAGGTGTGGCACCTCCTTCACTGAATAATCCCGACAATGGAATAGACCGGCTTCCAACGTAAGATGAGAGGCTCAGCATGCACACCAGCTCCCTCCTTATTCCCGGGGCTCCTTGGAATCGCAGAAGAGATATTTCAGACTACTTGCAAGACCAAAGATAGACAGAATTGTAGCAGAGAAAACCATAGCCCAAGACCAAAGCGAGGCTCAAGCCAGTTTGTCTAGGTGATTTATTGAAGAATGTTTTTAGTAACAGCTCCAACAGGCATTTCCTGTGTCCACAGATCAACCGGTAGCTGTTAGTTTTCTCTTCAAGCAGTAGCTCTCTAAAGAAAGTAGAAATACTGCTTGGGGAGGGCTTGGTAGAGAAACAGATCTTGAGGCCACCAAAGATTTTTCTCCTTAGAGTAACCTCCCCCGCCACCCAACTTTGACATGGTCAGATTCCCCACCTGCTTGAGAAACTGAGCAAAGACATGGGGGACATGTCAAAGTAATTAATTCCTATATATCTACATGTGTGTCCTAAATATATACGTGTGTGTGTGTGTGTGTGTAAACTCTCCACCCAACACGGGGCTCTAACTCATGACCCTGAGATCAGGAGATGTCTGTTCTACCAACTGAGCCAGCCAGGTGCCCCCCCCAATATTTATTTTTTTTAATTTTTCTGATAAAAGCCTTAGAGTTGAAAGGCTTTTCCAGTCACGATGTAAGAACAGGCTATTAGAAAAAGAAGCGAGCAAACAAGAAGAAACTCTTGGAAATTAAAAATAAGGTTTCTGAAATGAACCCCAAAATGTAATGGATAGTTTAATTACATGGTGGAGACCAAACTGTCGATTTGGGAGATGAAGCTGAGGGAAAAAAAAATATGTGAGAATTTGAGCACTAAGAGATGTGCGAGAGAAGAGTTTCGAGATGAAGAGGTCAGAGCCACGTGGTCCAGAGTCCTTTAACAGAATCTAAAAGAAGATAGAGATGGTGGAGGAAAAGAAGAACCAAAGAAATAATGGAAGAAAAAAAATCCCTTGGCTATGGGAAGATTCTTGTCTCCAGAATGGGGGGGCCCGGCTGGTGTGAGTGGCATGAATGGATACATTGGAGCATTCCATAACTAAGGAGAAAAAGCAGGACTCATGAGGCTTCCAAAGAGAAAGACTGGAAGCCTTTAAAGAGAAAGAATCAGATGTTGCATTAGCAAAATTGAATGTTAGAATACTCTCTAGCATTGTCAGAGTTCTAGGATGAAAAGAAAAAGCCTGAGCCTAGAATTCTACCCCCAAACTAAGTGGGGGGAAGGAAGGAGGGTGGCTTTCAGACATCCAAGAATTGAGAAAGGTTAGCGCTGTGCAGACTCTCTAAGAAGGGGGAGAAAACCAACAACAATGTAAGGATCAAATAAAACCAAAAACAGATTCAACTAATGGGACAACATTGAGGAAGTAGTGATTGTTTTATAACCCAGAAGTGAATAAGATCAAAATGAAATTAAAAGAAAATCTTGTATTTCGCAAGACACTCAAAATGTTCTCTTCTCACTAACAAAGTTTAAATGACACTGTATTACATTTCCTTTACTGGTGTTCTAACCACGGGGCACCTGGGTGGCTCATTTGGTTAAGTGTCTGACTCTTTTTCTTTTTTTTCTTTTTTAGGTGTGCTCCATGCCCAGCACAGGGCCTGAACTCACAACCCTGAAATCAAGATCTGAGCTGAGATGAAGAGTGGGACGCTTAACCGACCGAGCCACTCAGGCACCCCTAGTGTCTGGCTCTTGATCTCAGCTCAGGTCTTGATCTTCGTGTTGTGAGTTCAAGCCCCACATTGGGCTCCACACTAGGCATGGAGTCTACTTAAAAAAAATAGTGTTGTAACCATTCTGCTTGGTTACAGTGAATAATTATATATATATTATATATATGGTATATATATAATATATATATTATATATAATATATTATCATATATATTAATATAATAATAATATATATATAATAATATTTCAAATGCTGTTTAGTGGCTTTTAACATTTAGACTCAGTCCATGGACAAAGTATAGAAGATTTACTTATCAATTATAAAATAGAATGTAAATGTTATATATAATCTATATATATATATATATATTTGCTATATAAAATTAATTATAATCAAAATTAGGAAGAACTTGAAGAGGCAGGAGTATAAATGAATTAAATGTACCATCCTTTGTAGGAGAGAGTTAAAACCTCTGACTAAATTTTATAAATCAAGAAATAGGAGAAAAAACATATTCTGGTGGTGTGTACACACACACACACACACACACACACACACACACACACACGGAGTGGAACACTACTCAGCCATAAAAAAGAATGAAATCTTGCCATTTGTGACAACATGGGTGGATCTTGAAGTTATCGTGTTAGGTGAAATAAATCAGAGAAAAACAAATGCTACATTGATTTCACTTAAATGTGGAGTCTAAAAAACAAAACAAACAAAAATTCAGATTCACAGAAAGAACAGATTGGTGGCTGCCAGAGGGGAAGGAGGTTGGTGGGGTGAAATGGGTGAAGGGGATCAAGAAGTACAAACGTCTGGGACACCTGGGTGGCTCAGTTGGTTGGGCGGCTGCCTTTGGCTCGGGTCATGATCCCAGCGTCCTGGGATCGAGTCCCACATGGGGCTCCTTTCTCGGCGGGGAGCCTGCTTCTCCCTCTGCCTCCCTCTGCCTCCATCTGCCAGTGCTCACACACTCTCTCTCTCTCTCTCTCTGAGAAATAAATAAATAAAATCTTTAAAAAAAAAAAAAAAGAAGTACAAATGTCTTCAGGCGCCTGGGTGGCTCAGTCAGTTAAGTGTCTGCCCTCTGGCTCAAGTCAGGATCCCAGGGTCCTCGGATCGAGCCCTGTGTCGTGCTCCCTGCTCCGCAGTGAGTCTGCTTCTCCCTTTCCCTCTGTACCCCCCCTTATGCTCTCGCTCTCTCTCTCAAATAAATAAATAAAATCTTAAAAAAGAAATACAAACTTCCAGTTGCAAAATAAATAAGTCTTAGGGATATAATGTACAGCATGGGGAATATAGTCAATAATATTGTGTTTTGTATGATGACTGTGGTGACAGATGGTAACCACATTTATTGAGGTGATAATTTTGCAACAGATACAAAGGCCAAATCACCACATTATATACCTGAAACGAAAATAATATTGTATGTCAGTTATACCTCAGTTTAAAAAAAAAAAAAGGTCTTCGGTGAAGTTGTAATGGTAATTACCAGAAAAACTGGTGGGGACAGAGACTTGATATTTCATTTTTCCCCTTCAAAGAATCTGCATATTTAAAAACCTGTATGTAAATAGCTTTTTTTCCTCTTTTAAAGAAGTTGTTAGAGGGCCTTTTATATTTGGGGACGTGAGAACTTGGCTTTGAACTACCCCAGTCAGGACACTGAAAGGTAGCCTTGGGGTTCCTGCGTGCGTCTCCATTACTCCTTCCACAGTCCAGCCCTGGTGTCAGCTTTGCAGGCGGACTCAAAGTAGCTGAAAGGCCAGCAGGGGCCGTTCCCAGAAACGTGGTTGGAGGGCAGCGGTCAGATGGGGCTCGTTTGGTTTCGTGAAAAGCTGTAGCAGAGCCCACACCTCGTCCTTCTGGGAGTGACTCTCTCTGAGAAGGATCCCCCAGATCCTGGGGTGCAGACGACTAGAATACCTCCTTGCCTACCTGTGAGTTTTCTCAGCCATTCCTGCCATGGCCATGGCCGTGGCCGTGTGAGTCTCCGCCTCCTCCAGAGTGCTGGGGCTCTGGATACCAGAAACAGCCCAGGCACTGTCACGAGATGATGCGTGCTTCATGGGGCTTCCCACACGGGCTCACGCGTTTGGTGGCACAGATGTCCATGGACTGACCAACCCAGAGCTCTCGGGACATTCAGCCACGTCTAGAGACACTTTTGTTGTCACGCCTGGTAGAGGGCAGAGGTGCGGCCCGGGGTTCTACAGGGTGGGACAGTCCCCTATTGTCCAGGTGGAGAAGCTGATACACTGTCTCCTGTTTCCAAGGCATGAGCTGGTTGTGTGTCCAAAGCTGGAATGCTGATTGAAACCAAAATTCTCATTCAACATAACAAGGAAGGGAGAAGGATGCTCGAATGAACCTCAAATATTCTTATTGCCTGAGAAGCGGGAACTGCCAACCCGAGAGTTACCAGTGAACGCTTCAGGCTGACAGAGGATGGTTTAATCTTTCATTCAGACTATTGTAGACCCCAAGGATTTTCTGTAGCGTACTGGTTAAATGGGGCATAGGAGGATGGGGAGAGGCCTTTTGTGGGTAGAAGTCTGGATGATTTACTCTGGGGGATTTCTAAACACGTTGTGTGGGGTGTGGGTCTTCTTTGCAGACATTTTTTCCTTAATTCTCTTTTTAAAGTTACCTGAAGCCCATCCTCACACACAGCGGCCCCCCACTGACCAGCACGCTCCCAGCCTGGTGTGGCCTGCTCGCTCGGTGTCTGACCAGTCCCCAGGTATACGACGTAAGTACAGCATGTGAGGCGGGTTTTCTCCAAGAAGAGGAAATCTCTTGCCTCCAGATCCACTGGTTTTGCTTCTCTAAATAAGATGACTAGAAATGGCCGACTTATGTTGATCCATTTTGCACAGTAACAGAGAAATCTTTTACCTGAGCCGTGGGGCCCCATCACGTCACAGCCATGGTGTAGTAGAAAGAGCACTCAATCTGGAATCAGAGCAACTAGATTTGAAGCCAAGCCCCGAGGCCATTTAAGTATTCTGTGCCTTGGTTTTCCTATCCATAAAGTGGGCCCAGTTGCACAGGCTGGCTGTGACATTAAAGGCTAAGGTACAGAAAAACACTATGAACCACAAAGTCTTTAGCAGATGTGAGGATTCTTTTTTGTGTATGCTTTATTTACATTGATGTGGTTAGGTCCTTTCTGTTTTCAGATTCAGACTTAGCACAGTACAAAAAGAATATCCACACTGGTGGACATCTAAGCTCTGGGGCTGACTTGTGAGCTCTTCCTGTGGGTTGCTGGGCAGAGGGGTGAGGAGAGCAAGCAGCTCTCCACATAAAAGGACTAGAGGAGAGGGGAGAGGCCCTTCTTCCTCTCTACTCTGCCTCCCTAATCATCTGGTCATGAACACAACCATTCTACCCTAGGAGAGGAGGACTCCTTAAGTTTGTGTAGAGCTTTACAGCTCACAAAGGCCAAGTTTATTCTCTTGGCCATACTGTAAGTAAGCTGCTACTACAGGGTTACAGAGGAAGAAAGTGCCCAGGTCCCAGGATTAGTAATTAGCAGAGCTGAGACCCTAATGCAGGTTTCAGAGAATTTGTAAATAACCTGCAATTGACTTGATTAGCATTGAGAAAGCAGAATGCAAAGCTCAGATCTGAGAGAGAAGGCCCCTGACCAGGTTGGTTCTAATGGGGCGGGGCAGCGGGCTTGGGAATGATTGTTGGCATTCGGATGCTACAGAGGGTCAGGGGGCATAGCTGGGTGGTGGGGGGCGCTGGGGTCTGGTGTGCTAAGGAGCAGCCTCCTGAGAGATGGGGCGACTTGGTCAAGAAGCAAGAATCCCCCATACTGCCCCTGCTGCTTGGGGCTGGGGTCCTGAGCGGGGTCTCAGCTGCACACACACAGAGGCTTGCTATTGTCGAGAGTGGGAGCATAGAGTCTTTGAAAAATTAATTGAGGAAGTCCAAGGTGAGAGAGGGGAAGGGCCCCCTGTGAGGTTTGGAGCCCAGTGAGGGTCTCGGGCCAGGCGGCTCTCCCGTGGCTGTTTGACACGCTGTAGTCCTCACCTGTCACCTACAGAGCGTTGGTACTTCTGGTTTCGTTGGGCGGTGTTGAAGATGTCCCTCATTCACTATTTGCACTTACTCTAAACCCCTCAGGTTGGATATCCACCTAGAAAACAGGGTTCTGCTGTTCATGAAGTTGGCCACTGATTGTTTAAAATGGGCACGATCCTGCAACACGAGTGTCTGCAGGGTTCTTCGACAGCATTTTCCTGGCAGCCTGCAGTAGACAGCTGGTTGCATAATTATACAGACCTCCAGCTTAACGTCTAGAATTCAAGGAAGTGGATTGATTTCATCATCTGCACATCACGTTCATTAAAGCTCTGATTTGGAAATCCCTGTCCACTGGGTTTTACAATGTCCTTGTTTTGGGTACTATTTGTTCAGGCTTGTGAGTTTCGTAATGGAATGGGTCAACAGCCAATCTTCCTTTCTCCTGTCAGTGAATCTGAGCCCAGCTTCCCACTGCCAGGGGTCAGTGTGGGGCCACTCAGGGGCTGGTGTCTGGGGGCAAGGGTGCTTGGCCGGGGCTGCGGTAGGGGTGAGGCTGCATTTGTGGCATTTCCCTCCGTACTGTTGCTTCACATTCCTCTCTGTCCTCGAAAGAGTAAAATGCGTGCCAGAAGAGGCTCCCCCTGAAAACGGGGAGCCAAGAGCCTCGGCTGCGGTATTTTGACAGAGATGAATGAAAATATTACTTAGCACTCACAGGCATGGGAGGAATGGAACGTGCTAAAACAGGGAGCGTGAGCTCATTTCTTGTTAGGAAGACTATGGCAGGACAGATGGAGCTTCGAGACTTTCTAAGCCCTGATGGCAAGGAGGAATTTGGGGAGTTTGGAGTGAGTTTTGGGAGGACGTTCTGCCTGAGTAGAGGATTCTTACTCAGTTGCACATTTGCACTCTGCCTCATTCCATGAGCATTTGGGGCTGCGAGCAAGAAGAGTCGCGTGCTTGCCTGTCAAAGCCGAAGCATTGATTTTAGTGGAGTTCACGCTGTGGAGTGTGGAGAAGTCGACATCACTGGGGTGCAATGCGGAAAGCAGGCTTGTGCTTGTCACCAGTGAGCGCACACAGGCTGGGACTGGAGGAGGAGGCCAGCACTCCTGGGGGCGGTGTGCATTAACCAGGTGCTCCTCTAGCTCCTGCTGTGGCTTCTGCACCTCAGGGAAGGGCACCAAGAAGAGGAGGCGAGGGAGTGCAGGCTTGCCGGGGAGAATGTGCCCGTGGCCTTGGGCAGCGTGACTGGTGGGGGAGCGCCCTGAGGGTGGGCAGGAGGCTGTCCTGGATGCGGGTCTCATGTCCTGGATGCGGGTCTCATGTCCTGCATCCAGGACACCCTGTGGCTGAGACAATGCAGGGGCTCCAGATGCCCTTTGAAGAGCAGTTGGGAACTAGGAGAGCGAGAGAACAGTTTAGCCAAAGCGTTCCGGAACTGTGTTTGGGGGCAGCAGGGGACCGAAGCGCCCCTCCTTTTGCTGGTGAAACCCATTAGATGGTAAAGGATTGGGTCCGACCCGCCGCGGAGCCCTCCCCGAGAGGCTGCTGTTTGTCTCCCGCCCCGTCTGGCCTCCTGATCTGCGCTGCAGCACCAGCTGCCGGTGGGGGCCGCCTCGCCTCCGGACCCATCCTCTCTGGGGGCCTCAGAAACCCCACCCCTGCTTCCTGTCAGCTGTACCACCTGGGGTTAATTCCATAGGTTCTCTTAGCTCCGGTCTCCTTGGTGACAGGAGTGTTCCTGGCCTTCCCAGGCAGGGAGGGGTAAGGGTCGGAGGAGAGCTCAAGTGGCCTCCCTGGGAGGCCTGAAATACATGTTCAAGAAAATGCTCCTGCCCTCTCCACGTCTCACTGCATCCATCAGAGGGCTTCCGGTCGGGGCTGAAGGGGGTGGGCTGCGGAGAAGGGGTTCTTCTTTGGGGACGGGAAGGCAATCCTAGTTGGGCTCTGTCTCGGCCTCTCTGGCTGACTAAGACAAAGAGTAGTTCAGATGCAAACCGGGTGCATTTAGGGTAGTTTGTGTGGGGTGGGAAGCCCCCTCAAAAGACCTGTACAGAGAAGAGAGGGACCCCAAAACCTCTTTGCACCTTTGCCCAGTGACTTTCCCCCTCCTTTTTTTTTGTGGGTTGGGAAGCTGATGGCCCGGGCTGGCCTCCCTTTCTTCCCTTTTGGCACTAACCCCGAGCTGTCGGGAGTTTAAAAATCAGAAGTGCTTCCTGGGCTTCAAAGCCCTGGTTCGGGCAATGGTGCCCTACCTTGAATAGCACTCCACAGTTGGCATCCAGTAGCCACACCAGAGGCTCAAGGCAGGCAAGTTTCACGAGCCCCAGTTTTCAGAAGAGTGGTTGAGGTTGAGATTGGCTCCAACCTGAGCAGAGATCAGTCTCCCATTTGCTGTTGTCATTCGTTGCACTTTTCAGAACCAAGAGCCGCTGAGAGAGGAAGACTCAGATTTCATCCTGACCGAGGGTGACCTCACCTTGACGTACGGGGACAGCACAGTGACTGCAAATGGCTCCTCGGGCTCTCACACGGCTTCCACGAGCCTCGAGGGCAGTCGGAGAACCAAGAGCAGCTCGGAGGAGGTACTGGATCGAGCCCTGGGAATAGGAGACCAGCCGGTGTCCAGCCGGGGCACGCGCCTAGTGTTCCCCCTGGAGGATAATGCGTGACTGCCCCCCCACCCCCACGCTGCAGCGATGGGGCAGCCCACCAGTGTGGTGAGGATGGCTGCAAGCCCAGGCTTGTCTGAGCCAGGGCACTGACTCAGTGGAACTAATGCTTCTGTTTTATTGAGGTCTGAAGCTCTCTTAACATTTAAAATTTAACCCAAGATGCAGACAGTGGGGCTTAAGTGTGTCTACATCAAGACAAATGCAGACCCATTCCCACTTTCTCACATAGTAGTGTGCTGTTCTGAATCAAACAAACAAATAGCATGCTTTAATGGTCCAACTCATTCACCTGTGGAATCCGAGCCAGGCGTGGCAGGTGTGGGGAGGCCTCCCAGGAGAGGCTTCGGGTCCATACGCAGCAGCGCAAGCTGAGTTGGCTGCAGGAGTAGCCAGGCAGGGTGAGAACAGGCTGGAAGAATGGTCCTGAAGGAAGGCCGCCGAGACCAGACCTCCAAAGGTCATGGGAAGCCAGTGATCAATGGGACAGAACTCAGGAGGACGCAGTCGGTGCGGCAGCCCTAGCACGGACAGCTGCAGGACTGTGAACTCATGTCAGGCTTCTGGACTTTTTGTGCTACCTGGGTTTCCTGTAGACCGAAGATTGGGACTCTATCCATGAACATTTCGACATGGGGAAAGAATTGGAATCCCTTCTCTGGAAATCTCCAGAAAGAAGTAGCTACTGAAATGTTGAAAACCAAAGGCAAAATTGTGTCGTACTGTTGGGTTTTTGGAATTAATCCGAGGACAGAAGAAACTGTTTAGAGACTGATGAATGAAAATCAGTCACTTCTTCAGGGCCACCACCGAGGTGTCTACTATGAGGTTTAGGAATAACACCAAAATGTGTGGGATGCTTCTCTCTGGGGACGAGAGAGCAGCAAGGAGCCTAGGAGGCAATAGGCTAGTCTTCAGAGTTGGGGCAGGGGGAACACACTGCGTGAAAAATTGACCATAAAAGACAAGATGCTGTTCTAAAGACGGAGTAGAAGTCCAAACTTTGAGCTACTAAATGCATGGGATGTCAGTGGCCGGGTGAAGAATGAGAGGCAAGTCAATGGGAAATTGAGCATTGTTCAGTCCAGTGGACAGTTAGTCTGCTTTAAGGTTAAGAATCCAGATGTCTTAACACCGAGTGCCATGTAGAGAAGGGTCGTCTTCTTGGTATCTGGGGAGGCTTGTACCAGCTTAATGTGTGAGCATGGTTTGAAATCTAAGTTTTTAGTTTGGGTTCTTTGTGGGTGAGCTGTTGTGCATGGTAACTAAAATACTGAGAGAGCTCTTGGAAACCACGTTTGAGATTTTCCCTGGGTCTCTATGCTTCATTGCTGGTCTCTTAGAAAGAAAATCCAGAAAGGAAATCTTAGAAAGAAAATCCAGTCTCTTAAAAAAAAATGCTTTCATAAAATGTGGCCATTTTTCTTATTGTGGCAGACAAAATGGCAGCCCAGTCAAGTACACCCATTATGAAACCAGCCATTTAATCTTCTTAACTCACATTTTTAATGGTTAATATTTAGATAAGACATTAATGCTTTACTTTTTGAATTGATAATTTGTGCAAAACAGGCAAAAATTACTAAGTTGAGCCATATGAAATTGCCGATATCGACCCATTTTTCAAAGCCAGAAACGGCAGTTTCATATGGTCCGATATAATAGAATTAAATGATTTTTATTCCCCTCCTTCCTTTCTACGTACCTTACAGTCCATTTTGGTTTTCTCATGGGCCTCTATGGGCTTTGTAAGCTTAAAAAATGAGCTAAACCACCTAACTAATCCCGTAAGGCTCCAAAGTACCCAGGCTAGTGAAGGATTTGAGAAAACCTCTGCATCAGAGCCAGAGAAACAGGTTTTTTCCAGAGCCCCTGGAGGTCATCTGTGTCGTGGGGTCAGAGTGTAGGGAGCAGCTCCCAGGCTTGGCTTGTGTGCCCAAACCCAGCACAGGTTTTATTCAGTAGTTATCTCAGTAATGACCAGTCATGCCTATAAACCCGGGAAGGTGAGGAGGCTTTCCTGTGTGTGTGTGTTTGTGGAGGTGGAGGGAGAGGCTGGTCCACTCTTTGGATGGGTCTTTATAAAGTCTTGCTTGCCTCTTACGTTGCTTACTTATTTCATTTTGGAGGGAAGAAGCTACCAGAAAAGTCCTGATAAGGTTCTTGAAAAGAGCCAACCAGGTAGAACCCCCTCTCTGTTCATTCAAGTCAAGGCTTTGTTGTCATTCTGGTTTTCCAGGAAGCTTTCAGCAAATCAATAAGAAATTGCCCTCATAAGGAGGGAAGGTAACCAGAGTTCTCCAGCCTAGTTCTAAGTCAATCCGTAGATTGTTGTGTTTCCCCCCCAAAAGGTCTTATAGTCTTGACTGCAAATGTTTTATTTGGACCTACTATAAATAAATGGAGATTTGCCAAGATCAAAATTTTGCTAGGGTTGTAGTTATTTGGTTGGATTTTTTATTCAGTGGATCTGAGTAAGTCAATGACCTGTGGCCCTAATTTTTGTTTGCAAGATGTGGAGAATAATCCTGACCTTATCAGGGGTCCTGGGAAAGGAGCCCGTTCATCAAAATGCTTCCACCTTCTAGAAGCTTTATGCCTATGCCAAGAGGAGAAAAGTGGGTGCCATGAAGCCCCAAAATCATCCAGCTCAAGACCGACTCTCTGCTGCCAGTCTGGCATAAATCAGATTGAAACCGCTGAGTGCATCCGGTTTAACATCTTATAAACATATTTGCTCTGGGTTGGGGGGGTGACAGTTCCACAGAGCTGGGTGTCCTAGAGCACAGGTTCTCAACCCTGGCTGCACACGCGGAATTATCTGGCTAGTTGTTTTTTTTTTTAAGTATCAGTGCAAGGGTCCTGTGCTCAGAGATTCATAGCCAGCAGGCTTGGAGCAGGGCCTGGCTTCCATGCTTAGTGTAGATCTTCAGGGGTTCTCCTGGGCAGCCAGGCTTGAGAGCCTTTTAGTCCAGAACTTGCCGCGGCACCTGTTTGGAACCTTGAAGAATGGTCTAGCAGACTGAGTTTCCTCCTGTTGCTAGCCCTCTGGAACAAACCGAGCGTCGATCAATGAATACAGCCCAGACAGGTGCGAAGGGGTTTCGTGCACATCGTCTGTGCCGAACTCCTGAATGCACTTCGTGAAGTACAACCTGAAATGTCACCTTTGAACACCTTAGTGCAGGGAAAGGAGCCTTGGGGGACTTGAGCGGATGGACTGGGTGGGTGGGGCTGATTAAAAACCTGTCGTCTTTGCCCCCTTCTGTGGAAAGAAAGGGGTTCGGTCTTCACGGAGTAGCTATCAGGGATGAAGGCTTTGGAGAAGCTGTCTCTTCAGTATAGCCTGCGATTACTCGGAGTCCCCTTTGCAGTCCAGTCAGCTTGCTTGCTTGTCACACCTGGCTTGTCCCCAGGCCAAAATCCCTGCTGGACTCCTCAGCAGAGGTGTGGGGCCGTTTCACGCGCAGAGTGCGGGCCGCGGGGTGGGTGGAAGCTCGGGACCCCTTGGAGGTCACGAGGCCGTGGTGTCAGCGGACTCCTGTCCAGGCCGGCAGACGGGCGCTGTGGACTCCAGCCGTGCCTGGTCATACTTGCTTTGGGGACTAGAGGAGATCTGAACTTTGTCTCCCGGAGAAGGAAATCTGCCCTTGAGATGAGGCTGCCGTACAGGAGGGAGGAGGGCATATGTGATCACATGGCCTCTGCCCATCCATGGGGCGGCTGAACCAGCCCCCACGCCCTGCAGCCCCAAACCCTCACTGCGACCTCATATGTCTCATCAGGCAAACAGCAAGGAGCTTTCAGGTTGTGCTGAGCTCTCTAGACCAGAGGACATTTGTCCTCTGTGGTTGGGGAGACAAATGAAGTCTCTTAAAAAAATGCAAGAAGGGGCGCCTGGGTGGCTCAGTGGATTGAGCCTCTGCCTTCGGCTCGGGTCATGATCCCAGGGTCCTGGGATCGAGCCCCGCATAAGGCTCTCTGCTCAGCGGGGAGCCTGCTTCCTCCTCTCTCTCTCTCTGCCTGCCTCTCTGCCTACTTGTGATCTCTCTCTGTCAAATAAATAAAATCTTTTAAAAAAATTTAAAAAAAAACACGCAAGAAACCTTCTCTCAGCTGGCCACTAGCATTTCAGTCGAGGGCGATTTCCTTCCAAAGTTGAGGGGCTGTTTCATGACACACAGGTTCACCACCCCCGCTCCCAGTTCTCTCGCTCTTCCTCTGTGTCTGCTGGGGAAGTCAAGGTCATATTAAGCTGTCAGATACCTTAATATGAACAGAACAGTTTCCAAACATAGAAGCACCACTGATGCCCTGAGGGGAGACGGACTGGCAGGCAGGGCCTCTGAGCGGCTCAACAGAGGGGAGACTCAACCCCTCAGGCCCCGAGCTTGGTACCCATCGTGAGTTCTGAGAGGTGTCTCGGCACGCTGCTTTCCCCATCTGTTGTAAGAGGTCATCCGGAACGAGGGCTTCTGGAAAGCCAGCTTGCTGATTCAATAAGTGCGTGACTTCTCACTCCGCGCGGGAAATGGGGAACTTGAGGAGTTTCATGCAGGCCTCTTGATGCTGATTCTGTGGATGAGCTCGTGTAGGAGGGAGTCTGTCACGTGCGTTAAAGGGACACCGCTGAGCTCCCGTCCCTTCTGTTGGTCTCTGTTCAAGTGTCAGATGCAGTTCTCTGCTACAGTAGCGCTGAAGGAAATCTAATGGCCAAGAGTTAGAAACAACGCATCCAAATGCTGCTTTCACTCTGGTACCCTGAAGGGCCCTTCCGCCTTTCTAAAACCCAGTAAGGACAATATACAGAGGAACACTCCAGAAAGCTTTGCTAGTCTCTAACTAGAAAAAGCAAGTAGGCTCTTTGACAATCTTTCCAAAACCAAACCTAGGAATCAGCCCCTTTTTCCCAGTTTCAGTGCTCCTAAGTAGGGCTTTTGTTTTGTTTTTAAGCTAACAAACGTGTCTCGTCGCCCAGTGCGAGAAGAACTCGTGAAGAACAAAACCAAAGTTTTTGATGTTCGTTGTATTTTTGTAAGGCAGGGTAGAGCCAGGGCGCACACGGAACACCCAGGCGGCCAGTTGTCTGCCACACGAGCCTGGGAGAAAAGAAGGCAGGCCCACCTGTCTGGCCAGATTTTGAAAAGCTCTGAAACGCACAGGGAGCCCCTGAGAGAGGCCACCTTCTCTTTAGGATGGCCGCCTTTGAAATAAGGGTTAACGGAATTGCCACAGGCCAGGGTCAGCGGTCGGGGGCCTGTGGATGTGGGAGGAGCTCAGACTGAAGCGGCCTTGTCCATGGAAAGAGGAACTCTAGCTGTGCTCTTGACAGCATGGAAAGCAGGCAAGGCCCCAGGGCAACTGGGGGACCGTCCCACCACTTGGCCATCTGGGGGTGGGCTTTGGGGAAGTGGAGGAATGATTTCCGGGTGTGGGGGTGTTACGTCTGTGGATTTGGAATTTATCCCTGAAATCACTTGTTCAAAGAGCAACTTCCGAGCAGGAGCCTCTCCTCCTAGGTTGTTTTTTGATTTTTTACATAAACTACATCTGGTCCTTCTCACTTAGGAAGTTTCACTCTGTCCCATAAAATGATTACATGGTAAGGCCACCAAGATTCATTTAATAGGTGAAAAGCAATTTTTAAAAATAGGATAGGATGAATTGAACATGGGATGATATGACCTTCTGGGGAACTTTTTTATAGAGAGCTTACATGTGTAATTGGGGAGAATTTTGTCTTCTGTTTACATTCATGAGTAGCAAACCGGTGGTTTTTATAAAATTAACATTATAGTATGCTATATAAACATGTTATATGAAATAAAAGTATGTTGAACTGTGAAAAAGTGAAGACTTGGAGTTCTCGGCAACCTTTATGTGCACTAAGGAAAACCCGCAGTTAGGCCCCCAAAGTGCTACCCTTCCCTAGCATTTTACTTTGTCTGCCTCTGTGTATATGTTTAGATTAATATCGTAAAGCTAGCTATATGTTTTCCTGCCCTTGACTGACATTTAACACATTTTTCTCAAAGCTTTTTTTTTTTTTTTTTACAAAACTCAAAATAAAAAGATTAACTGGCTGAGCTAATCTTCTTTTGTATTTTAAAAGTATCTTGTGATCCTTAAGTCTGTTTCTTGGCCTCATGGGGGGGGTTTCTTTTCTGGGTGGAAGCTATTCCTCTCCAGGTCCCCTAGACCCAGGATTGACAAATTAAGGTTAGCTAGACCCTCTGGACCAAATCGCCCCCCCCCCCGTTTTTGTAAATAAAGTTTTATTGGAATACACTAGGCTCCTTCATTTGCGTAATGTCTGTGACAGCTTTCATGCAGAAAGCTGCATGGGACAGGAGTGAGTGGGGGATTTGAGCATTAAGCCTGGACCGGTTACGATCTGACTTCCTAGAGCAGAGGATTTTGCCAACCCCTGATTTAGGTGCTTGAAAAACTTAAATTTCAAAATAGGGTCTAAAAGTCACAGCAGCAGACTTCTGAGATGATTTAAATGTGCCTAAAGAAACGCTTTAAATCGGGTCTGTGTTGTAACTTCTCCTGGGCCACAACAGTCATGAACAGACTCTGAGAGTTGGATAACTGCTAAGATCCCGGAACTCAATACAGCTTCCTTGACAGTCTTCATGAATTCCTTTGTATGTAGACTAGCTTTTCCCCGAAACACACCACTGAACTTCATCAAAAAAATCTGCATCCTAGCAAAACAAAACAAGTCATGTCGTTAACATTGACTCCGGAGTCATTTCATAGTATAACTACAAAACCATCAGACAGAAAAACTAGCAAGAGAAAATCTGTCAGCTCATGAGGGTTCTCCCACCACAGGGAGAGAAAGTCTTTTTTTAAAAAAATTTTTATTTATTTGACAGAGAGAGAGATCACAAGTAGGCAGAGAGCCTGGCAGAGAGAGAGAGAGAGAGAGAGAGAGAGGGAAGCAGGCTCCCTGCTGAGCAGAGAGCCCGATGCGATGCAGGGCTTGATCCCAGGACGCTGGGATCATGACCTGAGCCTATGGCAGAGGCTTAATGCACTGAGCCACCCAGGTGTCCCGGGAGAGAAAGTACTTCTTAAGAAATTGGTTTAGGGGCAAGTGTAGGGGGAGCTCTTTGAAAAACAGCTGAACAAGTCAGGTTTGTTTTTTGTTTGTTTATTTGTTTTAAAGATTTTATTTATTTATTTGACAGATCACAAGTAGGCAGAGAGGTAGGCAGAGAGAGAGGAGGAAGCAGCCTCCCTGCTGAGCAGAGAGCCCGATGCAGGGCTCGATCCCAGGACCCTGGGATCATGACCTGAGCCAAAGGCAGAGGCTTTAACCCACTGAGCCACCCAGGCGCCCCGAACAAGTCAGGTTTAAACCAACAGCACTCAGACCTTTTATTTACTATCAAGTAATTTAATCAAGATACACAGGACTGCACTGGGCCCTTATTCACATTGACGTCTTGTCTAGATACCCGCTGCTGATGGGAAGTGGTACCCGATCGTGTCTCTTCTGTTCTGAGAACACCTCCAGCAGAGGCAGGCAGGTTCCGTCTGGGAACGAGAGCTCTTCCTACTGGATGGCCATCATTACCCACACTGTACTGTCATTTCCTTACTGAGAACTTCCTTTCAACCGGTGTGTCGGTCGTCACGGAACAGCTTGCGACAGTCCTGCTCTGCCAGCCACACGGCAGTTGGTCCTGGGCCAAGTCCCCCCATCTCTGCCACCATGCGAGGCTGCCTCCCCCGTGCAGCTCCTCCAGGGCTGGGGTGACATGCTGAGTGCCCCAGTTTGTGCTGACTGACCTAGAAGGGAAGGAACAAAGGACATTTTGAACCTCAGAACTCAGAAAGCTCCAGACAAAAAGCCTGTTGAGCTCTGCTGATAAAAAGGCCTCTTCATTTTTTAAAAATTTTTAGGGGCACCTGGGTGGCTCAGTGGGTTAAAGCCTCTGCCTTCAGCTCAGGTCATGATTCCAGGGATCTGGGATCGAGCCCCGCATCAGGCTCTCTGCTTGGCAGGGAGCCTGCTTCCTCCTCTCTCTCTCTACCTGCCTCTCTGCCTACTTGTGATTTCTGTCTGTCAAATAAGTAAATAAAATATTTAAAAAAAATTTTTTAAAGGTTTTGACAGGCATAGCGAGAGAGGGAACACAAGCAGGGGGAGCAGCAGGCAGAGGGAGAAGCAGGCTTCCCACTGAGCAAGGAGCCCGATGCGGGACTCGATCCCAGGACTGTGGGATTATGACCTGAGCCAAAGGCAGATGCTTAACCAACTGAGCCACCCAGGCGCCCCATGAAGCCTATAATCTTCCTTCTCTTGAGCCGCATCTTCCAGGGCTAGAAATCCAGCCCAAATCAGGAACTATCATTTCTGCTCTGAGGACAGGCTGAGAGAAAATGTGACCCAACAGGGGTTTGGTGAGGATGAAGATGGGGAGAAAAGGGGGGCAACTCTGCCAGTATGACCGTGCTCTCCGCAATGGCTGCCAGAGGGTGGAAGGGGGCACCTGGTGAGGTGAACGGAACATTCTGAGGCCTGCTGGGCAGAGTTGGGGGGCGGGGGGGAAGAGCTGGGATCGAAGCTGTACCTTCAGGCACTGACTGCATAACCAGCCCTCCTTCACTTGTGTACTGGTTCACATGTGCCAAGTAAATCACACCAGTGACAGCTCCTGTAAAGTGGAAGCTGCATATAAGCGGCAAGTCCGGCCATTGTCAGATTTCAGTATAATTGAGTTTAATAAAAACCAGTTTCCCGAAGGGCTAACTCTGGTTCCAGATAAAACAGAGCAAATGCCTTTCTCCTTATTCCTTCCACAAAGAGTAACTAAAAATCCCCTAACATGATAGAGATGGCAAAGATAAGACCCTGACGGGTGGGGAAAAGAAGGCCGACTGACTGCAGATCTCAGGCAATGAGGGACACAGAGCAGTGAGTTCCCTCCGTTTTCTTTCTGCTTCCCCCATACGCTGGAATAGACACCGAAGATGCCAGCAGGCCATAAATGCACATGGTCCCAGACCAAAAAGCCCCAAGAAAAGCCCATTATCGCTAGCTAGAGGACAGGGAAAGGGTCAGCCTAGAAGCTGGAAACTGAGCACCAGACATACAAAATCCCCCATTCCTGTCAGCAGAGGCCTAGTGAGAGGCGAGGACTTCTAGAGTCCCTCCCCCACCCAGCAGTAACCAGGAGGCGCACCCCCTTCCTCCACCAGCAGTGTCAGGGGAGGCCTGCTAAACCAGAAGATCTAAATAAAATTCAGAGATTCAAATGTATCCCAAATATTCGGGACACCATTAAAAAATCACTTGTCAAACCAAGAACCAGGGAAATTTCAACTTGAATGAGAAAAGATGAGTGATAGATGCCAACACTGAAAAACACACATTCAGAAATTATCCTCTCTCAGTATGCTTCAGTTAGCCATTAGGAACACACTTGAAACAAATCAAAAAATAAAGTCTTGGCAAAGAAATATATAAAGAAAGAACCAAATGGAATTTTTAGAACTGTGAAGTACAATAACCAAAATTTTACAACCTCACTGGATGGGCTCAGTAGCAGAATAGAGAGGACAGAGTAAAGAATTAGTGAATCTGAAAAGAGACTGTAGAAATTATCTAATATGAACAGCAGAGAGAAAATAGGGCGAAAAAGGATAAACAGAGCCTCAGGGACCTGTGGTGCTACAATAACTGACCTATTCATTTCATCAGAGTTCCAGAAAGAGGAGGACAAGAGATTGAAGCTAAAAAAGTACTTGAAGAAATAGGGCTGAAAATTGCCCAAATTTGGCAGAAGCTGTAAACCTACAGATTCAAGGAGTTGAGTGAACCCCAAAACACAAAGAAAGCTACACCAAGATACAGCATAATCCAACTTCAGGGAAGACAAAAAAAATCTTGAGGGCAACTAGAGAGAACTGATGCATTACTCACAGAAGCAATGGTTCGAATGTCAGTGGATTTCATATCTGAAAACATGGAGGCCAGAGGAAGTGGCACAATAGTCTGTAAGGGCTGAAAGAAAATGACTGTCAATGAAGAGTTCTGTATCCCATGAGAATATCCTTCAGGAATGAAGGTGAAATAAAGACATTCTCAGATGAAGGAAAACTAAAAGAATGTGTTCCAACAGAACTGCTGTAGAAGAACCACTACAGGAAGTTCCTCCAACAGAAAGAAAATGATAAAAGAAGGAAAAGAAGCATCACAAATGAAGAAAGAACAGCAGAAAATGGGACTAAATTTAACAGATTATTCTCTTGAGTTTAAAGAATTATTTTGATAGTTGAAGCAAAAATTATAACACTGTATGATGCAGTTTTCAACATACATACATACACACACACACACACACACACACACACCCCTAGAGAAATACAAAGGGGACAGGATAAAGGAACCCAATACACACACACATACACACACACACACACACACACACACACAGAATTACAAAGAGGACAGGATAAAGGAACCTAAATGGACATGAAGTTTGTATACTTCCACTTGAGGTAGTGAAATGTTGAGACCAGTAGGATTGTGATTAGTTGCATATGGCTGATCTAAAGAAAGCACTAAAACAAGCATACAAAGAAAAATACTTTAAAACACTGCAGATAAAATGAAGTTCTTAAACGTATTCACGTAACTCACGGGAAAACACAAACAGGGAAATGGGAAAAATAAACAGAGGGAAAAAAGAAATCAAGTTTTTAAAATGGCAAATTTAAGCCCTATAATATCAATAATTACATTAAATATACATGGTCTAAATTCACAAATATACAAAAAAGAGACCAGCAGAATGGCTTTAAAACATGACCCAACAACATGCTGTCTACAAGAAATTCATTTCAAATACGATATAGGTGGGTTGAAAGTAAAAGGATGAAAAGGACACACCATAGAAACATGAATTGAAAGAGGAGTAGGTGGTGTGAGCCCTGGACACTTGCCATGAACAGGTCTAATGAGCTGTGGACATATGCTAAGTCTGAGGTCACCAACCAGCTTACAGGTTTGCAGTTGAAACTGGGTATGGCTGTAAGCTCAGACAGTTGCAGATCACTAAGTGTCCTTATGTTGCAGTGATGCTAACAGTGGCAGATCATTCAGGCCAAGTAAATAAAGGACAAGTCCTTTGAAATGACAATTTCAGACTTTCTACAGGCGGTTCGAAGGAATTGCTACAATTATTGAAACTATGTGAAAACTCATTACTTGGTTGATAAATTGCTATCATCATTCTAAAATCACAGGCTTCACTTTCTGCAACAAAACTTCATAAGGACCAAAGTATATTTATGGAATGAAAACTGCATTTTGGTTTTTCCAATTTTAAAATAATAATCAGAAGGAGAGCACTGGGTGTTACACGCAACTAATGAATGGAACACTATGTAAAAAACTAATGATGTACTATATGTTAGCTACCTGAACAGTATTTATATATATATGAACTATATATATAATATATTTAAACAATATATATGTAAACTATATATATTTTTATTTTTAAGGGAAGCTATATATATATATATATATAGCTTCCCTTAAAAATAAATATATATAGCTTCCCTTAAAAATAAAATATTAATCTGAAAAAACAGGAATTAGTGATGATCAATGTACAACTTTCTGAATGTACTAAAAGCCACTGAATCAAACACTTTAAAGGGTGAACTCTATGTATGTGAATTATATTGCAATAAAAAACATCAGATAAAAAGGGATGCCTGGGGGGCTCAGTCAGTTGAGTATCCAACTCCTGATTTTGGCTCAGGTCATGATCTCAGGGTCATGAGATCAAGCCCTGCATCAGGCTCCATGCTGGGCATGAAACTTACCTAAGATTCTTGAGCTCCCTCTCAGTCTGCCCCTTCCCACCCCTCATGCTCTCTTTCTCTAAAAAAAAATAATAATAATAAAGAAGAGTTTTATCAGATAAAATAGACTTTGGAGCAAGGAAAATTACCAGTAACAACAAAAGACAGTATGTAATAGTGAAAGGTTCAACCCACCAACAAGCCATAGCAATCCAAAAGGTCTACATATGCAGCAAACAACAGAACTTCCAGTTTCCTGAAGCAAACCTGAAGGAACAGAAAGGAGAAGCAGACCTGTCCACATTTATACTTGGAAACTTCAATACCGCTCTCTCAACAATTGATAGAATGACTAGACAGAAAATCAACAATGATATAAGGAACTAAATAATGTCATCAACCAAACAAGACTCAATTGACATTTATACAACACTTCACCTAATAACAATAGAAACACATTCTTTTTTTTTAAGATTTTATTTATTTATTTGAGAGAGAGGCAGCGAGAGAGAGCATGAGCGAGGAGAAAGTCAGAGGAAGAAGCAGACTCCCCATGGAGCTGGGAGCCCGATGTGGGACTCGATCCCAGGACCCCGGGATCATGACCTGAGCTGAAGGCAGTCGTCCAACCAACTGAGCCACCCAGGCCTCCCGTAGAAACACATTCTTAAAAAAAAAAAAGATTTTATTTATTTGAGAGACACACAGAGAAAGCAGAGTGGTGGGAGGGGCAGAGGGAGAAGCAGGCCCCCCACTGAGCATGAGCCTGACATGGGGCTCAATCCCAGGACCCTGAGATCATGACCTGAGCTGAAGACAGATTTTTTTAAAGTTTTATTAATTTTATTTGACACAGAGAGACAGTGAGAGAGAGAGAGAGAGAGCATGCGTGAGCACATAAGCAGGGGGAGCAGCAGAGGGAGAGGGAGAAGCAGGCTCTCCACTGAGCAGGGGGCCCATCATGGGGCTCAATCCCAGGATCCTGGGATCATGACCTGAGCTGAAGGCAGACGCTTAATGACAGCCACCCAGGCGCCCCTGAAACACATATTTTTAAGCATGCATGGAACATTCACAACATAGGCCATATCCTCTTTTTCATGAAACAAAATTTCATGAAATCTCAACATATTTTAAAGAATTGAAATAATAGGGGCGCCTGGGTGGCTCAGTGGGTTAAGCCTCTGCCTTCGGCTCAGGTCATGATCTCAGGGTCCTGGGATCAAGCCCCGCATCGGGCTCTCTGCTCAGCAGGAAGCCTGCCTCCCCCCCCCTCTCTGACTGTTTCTCTGCCTACTTGTGATTTCTGTCTGTCAAATAAATAAATAAAATTTTTAAAAAAAGAATTGAAATAACAGAGAATATGTTTGCTAATGATGGAATCAAACTAAGAATCTATATCTAAAAAGAGGAAATTCTCTAGATCCTTGGAAATTAAAGAACACACAGAATTCTAAATAATCCATGGAATATTAAACAATACATTGAATTAAAATGAATATAAAACATATCAAAATTTGTGAGACACAGCCAAAGCAGTGCTGAGAGGGAAATTTATAGTATTAGATGCTTACACTACAAATGATGTAAGGTCTCAAATCAATAACCTAAACACCCACCTCCAGAAACTAGGGCAAGATAAAAATAAACACAAATCAAGCAGAGAGAAAAAAGAGCAGAAGTCAGTAAAACTGAAAACAGAAAAACAATAGAGAAAAATCACTGAAACAAAAAACCGATTCTTTGAAAAGATTAATAAGATTAAGAATTGGATAAATCTCTACTAAGTTTAAAAACAAAAAAAGACAAGACACAGATTACTAATATCATCAATGAAATAGGGGATCCCACTATAGAACTCACAGACATTACAATGATAAAAAACATTAAGAAAAATTCTACATACATAAATTTGACAACTAAGATGAAATGGACCAATTCCTCAGAAAGCACAAACTACCAAATTTAATCCAATATGAAGTAGATAATTTGATGTTATATAGACCTTAAACATTGAATTAATCATTAAAAGACTCCCAAAGAAGAAATCTCCAGGCCTATATACTTTCAATGGAGAATCCTACCAAATATTTAAAGTAGAATTAACACTAATTCCACACAACCTCTTCCACAAAATTATGAGGCCCGTATTACCTGATACCAAAACTAGACAAATACCCAAAAAAGAAAACAGTATCTCTCATGAACTTAGATGTAAAATCCTCAACGAAGTATTAGTAAATCAAGTCCAACAATATGTGAAAAAAATTTATATATCATGACAGAATGGGGTTTATTCCAGGATGCTGGTTCAGTTTCAATAATCAATCATGTAATCCACCATGTTAACAAACTAAGGAAGGAAAATCAGACAATCACATTAATTGATGCAGAAAAGGCACTACCATCCATTAAAGGCATTTAACATCTCTTCATGATGTTCAGGAAACCAGGAATAGAAGGAAACTGCCCTAACTTGATTTTTTTAAAAAATTCTACAGAAAACTACATCTAACCTCATTCTTTATGGTGAAAGACTTAATGCTTTCCCCCCTAAGATCAGGAACAAGGCAAAGACCTCCGCACTTGCCACTCTTATTCAACAGAATACTAGAAGTCCTAGCCAATGAAATAAGGCAAGAAAAGGAAATAAAAGCCATAGTGACTAGAAAGGAAGAAATGAAACTGTCCCTATTTGCAGGTGATAGGATTATATACATAGAAAATCCCAGGGAACACACACACACACACACAACCAACAAGTGAATTCAGCAAGTCTGCAGGATGCAAGATCAATATTAAATATTTGAGATAGATAGATAGATATACATATATATATATACCAGAAATGAACATTTTAAAACCGAATTTTAAAACTCATACTATATACAATCACTCAAAACAAATGAAAAACTTAGATATAAATCTAACAAAACAAGTAAAGGACTTGTATGCTAAAAACTACAAAACACCAGTAAAAGAAATCAGACAAGATCTGAATCAGTAGAGACACATGACCATGTTCATGTTATCAGAGGACTCAACAGGAAAAGATGTCTATTTCCACCCCCCAAATTGATCTGTATAGAGATTTTAGAAAATTCCTGTCAAATTCCATCAATGGTTTTTGTAGATATAGACAATCTTATTCTTTTTTTAAATAAAGATTTTGTTATTTATTTGACAGACAGAGATCACAAGCAGGCAGAGAGGCAGGCAGAGAGAGAGAAGGAAGCAGGCTCCCCACTGAACAGAGAGCCCGATGCGGGACTCGATCCCAGGACCCTGAGATCATGACCTGAGCCGAAGGCAGAGGCCTAACCCACTAAGCCACCCAGGTGCCCCTAGACAAGCTTATTCTAAAATTTATGTGGTAAGGCAAAGAAACTAGAATAGCTAAAGCCTTTCTGAAAAAGAATAAAGTTGGAATAATCATTCTATTCAGTGTTAAGATACATATAACTCTATTAATCAACAACAGTGTGGTATTGGTAGAAGGACAGACTCATAGGTCAATGGAGCAGTAAAAGCCCAGAAAGAGACCTACATATGTTTATGGCTAACTGATTTTTGACCAAAAAAAAAAAAAGGAAAAAGCAATCTACTGAAGGAATGATAGTCTTTTCAGTAAATGGTGCAGAAGCAGTTAGACATCCACAGGCAAAAAACTAAACCTTTACCTAAACCTCACACTTTAAACAAAAACTAACCCAAAATGAATCATAGAATTAAATGTAGATAGAGATAATTTATCCTAAAATTTATAAGGATGGATAAAAAATACAAAATGTTTATCAGAAAACATAGGAGATAATCCTCAGGACCCTGGGGCTAGGCAAAGAGTTCTTAGACACAGCAGAAAATGCACAATCCACAAAAGAAAAAATTGCAAAGTTGGACCTCATCAAAATTTACGAACTTTTGATTTGCAAAAGATCTTGTTAAGAAGATGAAAACACATGATAAGATAAGACACAGGCTGGGAGAAAATATTTGCAACCACATATCTACCAAAGGGCTTTTATCTAGAATATATAAATAACTCTCAAAATTCAAGAGTAAAAAACAAACAATCCAATTAGGAAACAGGCAAAACACCTGAACCAACATTTCACCAAAAGGAGATAGGGATGACAAATAGGCACACTAAAAGATGTTCAGTATCACTAGATGTTGGGAAAACGCAAATGGAAACTGCGAGGACATATCACTATACACCTAATAGAGCGGCTAAAATACAACACAGCAACAACAAATGCTGGTGAGGCTGCACAGAAATCTGATCTCTCACACGCTGCTGGTGGGAATGTCAAATGGTACAGCCACTCAAAAACAGTTGGGTAGTTCATTGTAAAAACTAAACATGTGTTTACCATATGATCTAGCAATTGTACTCCTGGGCATTCATCCAGGGAGAGGAAATGTTATGTCCGCACAAAAATCTATGCACCAATATTCATAGCAGCTTTATTTGTAATAGTTAAAAACTGGAAGCAATGCAAATGTCCTTCGGTGGGTTAACGGTTACACAAACAGTGGTATATCCACACCATGGAGTACTACTCAGCAATGAAAAGGAATGAACTACTGATACACGGGACAACTGGTGACTCTCCAGAGAATTCTGCTAAGAACAGAGGATCTGAAAAGGTTACATAGTGCATGGTTCCACTTATCTAACAATCTTGAAGTAACACAATTATAGAGATGGTGAAGAGATTAATGTTTGCCAGGGAAAGGTGGGATGGGGTGGGGGTCTATGCTTATAAAGGGGTGGCCCAGAAGATTTTCTTTATGCTGATGGAACACTTCTGTATGTTGCCTGCGGTAGTGTTCACACATATCTATACGTGACCAGATTACACAGGCCTGTGTGCACACACATACACACACACACACGCAAAATGAGTGCATGTAAAAACTGTCTAAAACTGAGGTCTGTAGATTGGACCAAGGTCAACTTCCTGGTACTGATAGTGACCTATGCAAAAGATGTGAACTCTGGGTAAAGCTGGGTGAAGGATACAGCGGACCTCCCTGGACTGTTTTTGTAACTTCCCAGGGGTCCGTAATTATCAATAATAAAAAAAAAGTTCCTCTGCCCCTGTTTCTTTGTGCAACGTGTTCGGACCCAGCAACAACGTCGCAGTAACTCAGGACAACTTTCTGTCAATGACTCGCCAAGTGCGAAATGTCACCTGGTCAGAGCCCATGTCCCGACCAATGTCCCGTTTATGGAGGTACTACCAGCCCGACCCCTGGACCCCAAAGCACTCTTTAAATCCTTTAACTAAAAATCTTTTCTTAAAAATTCATTTTATCTCCCTGAAAGCTGCTTTCCACTCACGTTCAGAATCTTTTTTTTTTTTTTTAATCAAATCACTGGCCATCGCTTCTCGGCCTTTTGGCTAAGATCAAATGTATCAAATCACTGGCCAGAGAGTGTGGGAGGAGAAGAGCTCTGAGAGCTCTGTGACTGCCCCTCTGGGGTCCGTGAAGAACTGTGCCAGAGTCCGGCCAGTCTGAGCTGGCAGTGCACATGGTGCCCACAGCAATCTGATGAGGCCCCTTCCTTCTTTGCACTGCAAATGGGTTCCTATCCTCCTACAGTTCCTGAACGACACTGAACCCGGGCAGGGATGCTCAGGCACCTTCCCGTTCTGACGTCTACCTCCATGGAGCCTACAGCCCCCAAGCAGAACCTAAAAAAAACCCTCTCAGTTAATTTCCTAACATTTTCCCATTATTTTGGGTTGTGGGTCTTTTTTGTTGTTCTTTTGTTTTTGTTTTGTTTTGCTTTTTTTAAAGATTTTATTTATTTATTCGACAGAGATCACAAGTAGGCAGAGAAGCAAGGCAGAAAGAGAGGAAGGGAAGCAGGCGCCCTGCTGAGCAGAGAGCCCGATGCCGGGCTCGATCCCAGGACCCTGGGATCATGACCTGAGCTGAAGGCAGTGGCTTTAACCCACTGGGCCACCCAGGCGCCCCAATGTTTTGCTTGTTTTTGAAAGAGAGAGAGAGAGAGAGAGGGTACGTGCACAAAGTGAGGGGTGGGAGAGGAAGAGAGAGAGAGAATTTAAACAGACTCTCAGCTGAGCGCGAAGCCCGAGGCAGGACTCAATGTCACGACCCTGAGATCATGACCTGAGCCAGAAATCAAGAGTTGGACACTTAACTGCCTGGGCCACCCAGGCGCCCACTGGGTTGTGTTTAAAACATAAACATATCCTTGAATTCTTAATGTGCTTTTCTCACGAATTCTTAAGCCCTGGTGTCTAGATAAAAGACTAAGGTTTTAATTCACTCCAGATCTCATTCGTCATAATACTTTGGGGCCCTATTCATTTGAAGCTACCAAGTATTCACCTTTATGTGCCAATTTAAAAACCAAACCCTCGGTTTATCAGCAAGCTACAGTGACCAAGTACCTACATTGCCTCCCCTCCTTTATTTCAGCTGTTGGATGTTTGACGATGAAGAATTCAGTTTGAAGCTACTAAACTTCTTAGTTCAAAGGATTCCCATTTACCTAGAATCTGGGGAAAATAAAAATGTTTACTGCTGCCTCCAGCACCTGAAATGAGTTTAGACCCTTCTGGATATTCTGAAGATGAAAGTATTTCAAGACCTCTCGTGGGCTCTCTGTCCTGTTCTGTCGATCTGCTTCTGTGCCAGAGCCACGCCGCTTTGATGACTACCCCTTTGCAGTACACTCTTCTTCAAGATCGCTCTCACTGTTCCAGCAGGGTCTCTTCAAGTTCCATACAGATGTTAGGACTATCTGTTCTAGTTTTGTGAAAAATGCTATTTGTCCAAGAAGACATAAAGATGGCCAACAGACACGTGAAAAGATGCTCGAGGGACACTTGGGTGGTGCACTTGGGTGGTCACTTGGGTCATTAAGCATGCGACTCTCGGTTTCCGCTCAGGTCATGGTTTCTCAGATCCTGAGATCAAGCCCCGAGTCTGGTTCTGCACTCAGCGCTGAGTCGGATTATGACTTTCCCTCCCTAGGGGCGCCTGGGTGGCTCAGTGGTTTAAAGCCTCTGCCTTCAGCTCAGGTCATGATCCCAGCTCCTGGGATCGAGCCCCGCATCTCTGCTCAGCAGGGAGCCTGCTTCCTCCTCTCTGCCTACTTGTGATCTCTGTCTGTCAAATAAATAAATAAAATCTTTAAAAAAAGACTTTCCCTCCCTGTCTGCCCCTCCCCTGCAAACTCTCTCTCTCTAAAAAAAACAAATAAATCTTTTTAAAAAATGATGTTCGACATCACCAACCACCAGGAAAATGCAACAAAGCCACAATGAAGATACTACCTCACACCCGTCAGATTGGCTCGTATCCAAGACAAGAAATAGTAAGTGTTGGCGAGGATGTAGAGAAAGGGGAAGCCTTGGCACTGTGGGTGGGAATGCAAGCGGGTGCAGCCACTGCGGAAAACAGTATGGAGGTTCCTCAGAAAGTTAAAAGAACTACCCTATGATCCAGCAGTTCCATTTCTGGGTATTTAGGCAGAGAAAATGAAAATACTAACTCAGAAAGACATATGCATCTCCATATTCACAGCAGCATTATTAGCAGCCAAGACACGGAAGGAGGCTTACCCTTCACACTACTGAGACTCTAAGAATCTCAAGATTAGGGGCGCCTGGGTGGCTCAGTGGGTTAAGTGGCTGCCTTCAGCTCAGGTCATGTTCTCAGGGTCCTGGGATTGAGCCCTGCATTGGGGGAGCCTGCTTCACTCTCTCCCTCTGTCCCTCCCCCTGCTTGTGCTAAGTAAATAAAAATATTTTAAAAGACCTATCCTGCATGATAACAGAAAACAGTAAAACTGTCTTAGTGCAATTAATTTACAGAATTCTAGAGATTCCAGTATATCGCTGTTGTGTGAAGCACTCGAAAAGGGTTGTTCTCAAAATATGTTGCACTGAGGTGTGAAATCTTTCCCTACCACTCAATTCACAAATTCGCTTGCACTTAAGAAAGAAAGAAAGAAAGAAAGAAAGAAAGAAAGAAAGAAAGAAAAGATCATGTGCTTAAAGATTCAAAGTCATACTCCAGAGACCTGGGTGTATTTGACCTCCTTTGCTGCAGTTGCCCCGGTCTTAGAAATGCCCAGCCGAGCCCTGCTTGCGGCGGGCTGCCCCACGAGCCCGGCGGCCAAGGAGGGGAGCCGCGGAGCCCCGCCGGACGGGCAGCTGGCTTGGCGGGGCTCCGGGTGCTGCGGAGGAGCAACTCAGGAAGACGGAAGACGCTCTTAGCATTTTAATCACAGTTTTGTCGACCTTCGAGGCCGGGAAGGGGGAGGGAGGAAGAACGGACTTCCTGCTGGCGTTCAAGTTTGAGAAGAGTCAACCAGAGGGTCGTGCAGCGCCGCCGCGCAGGGTGGCACTCCTCACCCCGCGGGGAGGCAGGTACCCGCGCCGCCCCGCCCTGCGCGCCCCCCGCCCCCCCGCAAGGGCATCTGCGAGCTTTGCGCGAACTTCTCACTTCCCTCCTCCAACTGCACTCGTAGATTTTCAGCCGCCCTTCTTCCAAGCGTTTCTGGGCGTTGTCGCCCTCCGGAGGTACCCCCCACCCCCCACCCCCCAGTCCCCGCCCACACACTTGTGCCAGGTGAGGCTCCCTGCGGGGACGACCACAAGCTGCTTCACAGATGCTCCGAGTCGGTGCCAGGCCCTGGTGCCTGGGCTCAGATTTCCGGGCATTCAGCCGGGCGGTTATCACAGGCGAATGACTTTTCCAGCCCATTGTGACAGCCTTCCTCCTGGACCCACTCCAGGACAAATGGGTCGCGAACGGGCGTTAGTCTCCTTTTCGGGGGCCATGGGTCCTCGCGGGGGCTTCTCCCAACATCCCACGCCAGCCCCGGCCTCTCGGGATGAGGTTACTGCCCAAGACCATCTGTCACCCCCCGACGACCAAGCTTTCTTAACCTTCCTGTTTTCACGTCAAATCCGTGATATGCGGGGCTAAGGAAAACGGAAATGACTGACAATGTTTACGACAATAGGGCCATTAAGTTGTTGGGGTGTTTTGCTTTTGTGTTTTTTTTTAAAGGAGTTGCTTGGGTATAACGTGAAAATACTTGAAAACCCAGAAATGTCAAAGTGCAAGCAAGCATTCCCTCACCGTGACTCTCAGGCGAAATGTAATAGGAAACATTTAGTTTGCTCAGGCAACCGCACCCCCCCAAATTGCCTAGAAATGTACTTAAATAGCCTAAATGGTATAAAGTATTTCCAGACTTTCAGTGTGAAAAATTAAGTGGCAGGGAGAGGGGGCTGTTGCCAGTACATTTGCACTAAGTCATGCTTAATACTAAACAACTCTCACTTCAAGTGAAAACGGAGTCAAACAAAACAAAACAAAAACCCAGACAGACAGACAGACAGACAAAACTTTCTTGCCTGGGGAGCAGAGGGAGAAACTAAGGGAGAAGCCACCTTGCTGGGAGCCCAGGTGGAGATGAGCTGCCCCGCAGCCCCTTGCTGCTCAGTGAGCAGAAAAGTCTCCCTTCTCCGCTCCAGAATTCCAAGGAAAACCTCCAGCCATGCGAGGCATTCACTGGTCAAGCCCCAGAGTCAGCCAGGGCAGAACTAAACAGCCATTACATTTCCTCAACAGTGACAGGATAAAATAATAACAGGCTTCTAGTCTGATCATGCTCCCCCCCACACACACACACCCAGAGAACAATATCCCAAGTTTCCGAGCTCATTGGAGAACAAAATGAATGCGCTCCAAACCAGTGTTTATGAAACCTGGAAACAGCTGAGTCCGCTTAGTCGGCTTTTGTTTCTTTCCTTCACTGAGCTGCTCAGAGGTAGAATTTTAATTGGCATACATAATTGCTTTTGTGAGTAAAGTCCTTGCGGCTCAAATAAAGGAACTGAGTCAGTAGCTTAGAATAAACCTTTGATTGCCCACCTGCATGTGTCTGTCCTCCACCAAGTGGGGGGGCGGCCCCGGGTTGGTGGGGGGGCTCCAGGGCTGGGAAGGGACAGGAGCCGGCATCCGTCACTGGGCAGCCCTCTGGCCCACAGGGGCTACTGGTTAATGGAGTGGACGAAGGTGGGGGTGGGGGTGTCACAGAGGTCGGCCTCCACACTCAGCTGGAAAGTCTGCTCCAGATTCCCTCTCTCTCCCTCTGCCCGCCCCCCCCAGCCCCTCGTTCATTTGCTCGTTCTCTCTCTCCCAAATAAATAAATAGATCCTTAAAAGCAAAGGGCTTGGGGTGCCTGAGTGGCTCAGTGGGTTAAGCCTCTACCTTTGGCTCAGGTCATGATCTCGGGGTCCTGCAATCGAGCCCCACATTGGGCTCTCTGCTCAGCAGGGAGCCTGCTTCCCCCTCTCTCTCTGCCTGCCTCTCTGCCTACTTGTGTTCTCTGTCTGTCAAATAAATAAATAAAATCTTTTAAAAAAATTTTAAAAAAATAAAAGCAAAGGGCTTAACAGCAGAGAGCAGGTTCATGTTGGCACAGGATGTGGGAGCAGGTAAACCAGCCCTCCCCCGGGCCCGCAGGACTGCTAGAGACTGCCAGAGACTGCTGTATTTAGGAGCAGGACGTGAATTTTTCCCGCGCTCAGAACTATTTCACTTTCCCTTTGTTGAGAAATAAAAAATAAAATGAATTTAAAAGGCGCTCAGTAATGCTGGGAATTCTGTTGTTCTTTGGCAGGGTGTGTTCGCGTGGGTTTATTTTCAGCCAACCATGTCCTCTTTGCAAAACAGTTCCCTTTGCCATCCCTAGCTGGCGAAAGTGGGGGGGGAGGAGGCGGAGCGCACAGGAGGGCAACAACTGTTTGCAGAACCTGAAAAATGCGTTATTTTCCTTTATTACCTCCGTGTTGGTGGTACCCTTTTCTAGAGCAAGAAACAGCATCTACTTTATTGCTCCTACAGTCTGTCTATTCAACAGATGCCAGCTCTAGGCTGCGTGAAAGGAAGTCCTATTTTTGTTTGCTTTTTAAAAAAATTTAAATTCAATTAGCCAACTGATAGTATATCATTAGTCTTCGGGTGTAGTGTTCACTAAATTATCAGTTGTGAATCACAGCCGGTGCTCACCCCAACCTGTGCCCTCCTTAATGCCCATCCCCCGTTACCCCATCCCCTCCTCCCCTCCCCTCCCCTCCAGCAGCCCTCTCTTGCCTAGAGTTCAGACTCCTGGAAGTCCTATTTTTAAAAAATTATCTTGGTTTTAGTCTTTTTGGCTTACTGTTCCCATAATTTCTCTGAAGCACTGACAAGTCCTTTCTTGTAAAGCCTGGTCATAGTCATGGGGCGGGGCAGTGACCTCAAAAGCTCTGGGGTCTTTTCCCCTACTGCTCCCCTGATCTCTATGCTCTAGAAGAACTGCTTCGGTTAGCCCCCCAAGTTCATGCTGGGGGCTGCTCCTAACGTCCCTCAGTTTGTCATCTTTACAAAAGAACTCACAGTCTCAAACCCCTACCAGCTCCCCATACCGCCCAAGTGACGGTCCGGTTCTATTTTCGACTTTCGGTTCAGGCTGGTTTCTCTGCTTCCCGCCTGCTGGTTACCATGACCCAAGGACACCCATCACTCAATGTTCATCTCTCCAAGCTGGCCCTTGGGACACTGGCGTGTCAGACCAGATTTGAGGCCTCTTGCTGGCAGGGCCCAGGGACTGCCCTATGCCTTCTGGGGCTCCTTTTAATACCTGCTTTAAGGGCTTAACAGAAAGCGCTTCCGTTCCACACACAAACCGCCCCCCTCAACCCCGTCTGCCTCAGTGGCTGTTTCCAGAATGTCATTCTGTGGCAAAGCTCCTTGCCTCTCACGTTGATGTCAGGGGAGGGGAGTCTGTTCCCTCTGAACACGGTCATTCATCCTTGAAGGCAAACATGGTGGTTGTGCTTATCGCCTCTCAACCCCCTGAGAAACAGCCACTGTCGGCCCCGATGCTCTCCTCGGCATCTGACGGGTCTTTAATGTGAACGAGGCCAGCTGCGGAGGTCACACCCGGTTGCTGGCAAGGTGCCTGCAGGCTGGGGAGGGGGGCGGGGAGCAAAGCTGAAGGGTTCCAGTTCTCATGAAGACATCACTGAGCTCTGCGACTTTTCTCCAATTGAAAATGCTTCCTGTTCAGCTCCCAAATGGTTCTCCACTTCCCCGTGTTCTTGAACTTGGGCCAGGGCTAGTTCTTAGTCCTTACTGTTCTAATTCTATACGGCACCTAGGCAGAAATGATTCTTTCAACAGAAAATTCCTTCAGCTCCACTAAGAGGCTGAGGAGCCTGCAGACCTCACAGGGAGAGGTTCACTTCTAAGTCACCTTGTTCAGCTGGAACAGTGGGGCCAGAAAAACGAGACCAGCTTGGCTTTTTTACTTTCCATTCTTCTCTGGGCTGTTCACGCAGAGGGCAGCCTGAGAAAAAGCAGACTGAGGAATTTTAAGCCAGCTGCTTATGTTTTTTAAAAGCATTGCTCGGACTATTTATATTACATTTGTATTCATGGGAAGAGAATCTCTGCCCAGACTAAAAAAAACTTCTTTGAAAACCCTCTGAATCCTGTCTGGACAACTGCAAATGGGCACTTCTGCCCTCCCCCGCGCCCCCTGAACCCAGACTACAAACAGGGCTCTCAGGAGCACAGAGAAAACATAGCAAGGGTTAAACCTTATTTAGAAATCAGCCAAATCCAGGGTATCTGAGTGGCTCAGTTGGTTAAGTGGCTGCTCAGGTCATGACCCCAGGGTCCTGGGATTGATCCCCTCAGCATCCGGTTCCCTGCTGGGCAGGGGGAGTGGGCTTCTCCCTCTCCCTCTGCCACTCTGTCAAGTATTGCGCATAGTTTTTTTTTAAAAAGGTGATCAGGTTTTTTTTTAAGATTTTTTGTTTATTTATTTGACAGATCACAAGTAGGCAGAAGGGGGGGGGGCGAAGGCTCCCTGCTGAGAGCCCGATGTGGGGGGCACCATCCCAGGACCCTGAGATCAGGACCTGAGACGAAGGCAGAGGCTTAACCCACTGGGCCACCCAGGCACCCCAAAAGGTGATCAGTTTTATTTCAAAGCATTTCCGGTCCTTCCAAAGGATCCCAGAAATGCCGCCTGCCAATATATGGGGGCTGCAGGAGGGCTAAGAAGGAGATTTCGTCTGGGCATCCTAGTCACCACAACCCAAGGTGCAGGCACTCCTTCACCATCTGAGATGCACTGTGGGGTCAGAGAGAGCCAGGGTTCAGGCAGGAAGCATTCTCCCACCCACCACACTAGCCAGAATGAAAACATTCGGCAAAATCCATGTTGGTGAAAATCTGGGACACAGACACTCCCAGAAACAGCTGGTGGGAGTGAACACTGGTGCAAGTTTGAAGAACTTTACGTCTCCAAATGCAAACCGTGTACACCCTTTGCTACATAAGGTCACCCTACTGTAGATGTTTTTCTTAGAGATATACTTACATGTGTGCACACGACACTACAGAAAATATAGCAATGAACTGTTGGGACTAGGAACTAGCTGAATATGTTTTAATATGCTCCTATGATGGATGTTTAACTAGGCTTCATTATTTTATTCCTGTAACCTCTATTTTATTTTATTTTTTTTTAAGACTTTATTTATTTATTTGCCAGAGACAGTGGGAGAGAGAGAGCAAGCGAGCGCAGGCAGAGCTGCAGGCAGAAGCAGAGGGAGAACCAGGCTCCCCACCGAGCAAGGAGCCCGATGTGGGACTTGATCCCAGGACGCTGGGATCATGACCTGAGCCGAAGGCAGCCGCTTAACCAACTGAGCCACCCAGGCGTCCCCTGTAACCTCTATTAAAAAAAAAAAAAACCTAAGTACATTTTATTTAATTTATATTTTTGGGGGGCGGGGAACAGCAGAAGGAAGAGGGAGAGAATCTTAGGCAGAGTCCTCGCTGAGCACAGAGCCCAATGTGGGGCTCGATCTCATGACCCAGAGATCATGACCTGAGCCAAAATCAAGAGTCGGACGCTTAACTGACTGAGCCACCCAGGTACCTCTATTTCTGTAACCTTTAGATCATACCTCACAAATAAGATTTTGTCGCAGCTGGATTTAGTGGAAGCAGAGGAATCAAGTCCACGATTTTCTGCAACACTGGTACAAAAAAGGCCAGGGAACGATACCTTAGAAAAGATGATTCATAAAAGACCATCAGAAAAGCCCCTAAGCAAAAGCTAAATAATTCATCATTATGTTTAATATGAATAGGTACAGATTTATTACAGTGAGCTGGCATGAAGCTCCTTGCTCAAGCCCATACATCTTTCCAAAAACATTACGGATCCTCTAAAGGATAAATGCATGAACTCAGCAGCACTTCAGACACTGCTAGCTGCTGGAACATTCCATAGAAAAATGGAAAACAATTTTGTGAGAAGACGATGGCAACAAACAGCAGCCAGTAGTCTCAGGCTTTCAAATTACCAAAGAGTATATACAATATTAGTCTAGAAAAAGTCCACATTTTTTTTTAAATTAAGGTTTTAGAATGAAAAGCAACCTCCCCTCCCTTCCTCTCTTTAACAGGCACAGAGATACTGGAAGAAGTTCCTAAAAATCCAACTACATAGTTTACAGAAAGAAAAACATGCCCTTATTAGTTATTAAATGCAGTCCACACACAGACTCTTCAAACACGGGTGCTGCTCGGGCCCTCGGCTGGTGGCCAGGAGCTGGGAGGGTGGGCGGAAAGCAGCAAACAAGTTCCCCAGATGTGTTTTCTCCAGTGCCTGTTCGACTTCAGGTACCTGTCCAAAATAGAGATTTAGGAACCCCCGGGTGGCTCAGTCCGCTAAGCATCTGCCTTCGGCTCAGGTCATGATCCCAAGGTCCTGGGATCGAGCCCTGCGTTGGTAGGGGTGGGGAGCCTGCTTTTCCCACTCCTTTGGCTGCTCTCCCTGCTTGTGCACATAGCTCTCTGTCTCAGGCAAATAAATAAATATTTTTTAAAAGCAAATTGTGATTGAGAATCTGGAATTTGTGAATTCTCTTCACTGTCTTCTTCAAAGTCATCTTTTGGAAAATCTCACCATTGCTGTCAGGTTTCTGAACTTGAGCAGAAACCCGTTTCGGTCGAGCACCGCTAGCTGCCCACAAATGGTGGGAATGGACATTGGTGCGGCCACTTAATGGAAAAAGGTGTGGCGGTTCCTCAAAAAAAAAAATGAAAAATAGAGCTGCCCTGTGATCCGGGAAGTCCACGGCTGGGTACTTATGCAAAGGAAAGCTAAACACTAACTCAGAAAGATATCTGCTCCCCCACGTTCACTGCCGCGTCATTCACAGGAGCCCAGCCCGAGCAGCCACCTAAGCACCCATCAACGTGTGAATGCACAAAGACAACGCGTCTTGTCCCTATACAGTGGCATATCAGTCAGCCATAAACCAGAAGGAAACTTGTCACTTGTGAGAGTCTAGATGGACCTTAAGGATAATACGTTTACGAAATAAGTCCGAGAAAGACAAATACTGGAAGGACCTTCCTTATATGTGGAATCTGAAAACAAACTCAGAGAGAGAACAGGCTGGGAGTTGCCAGAGCCAGACGGCAGGCGGTGGGCGAAAGGGGTGAAAAGGATCGAAAGGGACACACTTCCGGGTCTCAAATGAATGATTCATGGAGATGTCATGTACAGCACAGCGACTGTAGTGAATAATACTAGAAGGCATATTTCAAGGTTGGTAAGAGAGCAGATCTTAAAAGTTCTCATCCCAAGGAAAAACGTGGTTAACTAGGCTGGGATCCTTTCACAATATACACATATACAGAATCACCACACCGTGCACCTGAAACTAATATGATGTTCTAAGTCAGTTCTATCTCAATGGAAAACATTTAAGGAATTAAAATTGAAAAGACTTAACTATCCCCAAAAGGGCAAAATACGTTTGAACTTGCAGAAAACGTTTTCTAGACAAATACCACAAGAAACGTGTTTCTTCTAGGAAATACATGTGGTTGCTTCTAGAAAGTAAGACTCATGGGTGGTATTTTTTTTTAAAGATTTTATTTATTTGACAGACAGAGATTACAAGTAGGCAAGAGAGGCAGGCAGGGAGAGAGAGGAGGAAGCAGGCTCTCCGCGGAGCAGAGAGCCCAATGCGGGGCTCGATCCCAGGACCCTGGGATCATGACCTGAGCCAAAAGCAGAGGCTTTAACCCACTGAGCCACCCAGGCGCCCCTCGTGGGTGGTATTTTATATCCTTCTATGATAGCACTGTTGAACTCTTTTTCACCATGCACTTATAGGACTTCGAAAACTTGGGGGTGTTAGTCTCAACATAGAGAGCACCTGATTTCAATCTGCTGTGTTATCCTTGTCAATCACCCAACCTCTCTGGGCTTGTTTCGCTGTCCGCAGATGGGGATGCCACGCACCTCGTAAAGCGGCCCCAAGGACTAACAACAACACACATGAATCGAGTTAACACTGTGCCCAAGACAAGCGTGCAATAAACGTCACCTCCCCTTAGCTCAGAGGAACCCTGGAGATCCTCTTAACCTCCATTTTTACCGGCAAGAACACTCACTAAAGCCAAAAAGGTTTAGGGGATCACCCCAGGTCAATCAGAAGTAACCAGGAGAGCCAGGCCCTCAAGCCTGTGTTCCCGTACCCTATCATAAAAGCTGATTTCATACGCACTAAGGAATGACTCTGGAACTACCTCGTGGCCACACCTCACTTTGGTAGGACCAGCTTCCTCCCCTGCCGCCTGCACCAGACTGGAGGAGTCTGGATTTTTCCCCAAACACCAAATCCACCAGTAACTGAGGGGGTCCTGCCTGGGAAGGCAGCCCCATAGGGGAGCTCCAATTATGTCTCAATCAAAGGCAGCACTAACCCCGCAAGGAGAAAATAAGGATTTGGATGTGGGTGTGTTTTAAGAAAGACTGTTCCATCTTACTGTGCAGGTCAGCTACCCAGATATCCATCCATGTGTACCCCGCCCATACACACACCCTATCCTAATTTCCAGCCCTCTGACTTGAATACAGCTCCTGCCTTGACTTAGATCAGGAGTGAGTTTGTTTTTTTAAAGATTTGAGAGAGGGAGAGCGCACGTGCGTGAGAGCACTCGAGCAGGAGGAGAGGGGCAGAGGGAGAGGGAGAAGCAGACTCCCCACTGAGCAGGGAGCCCGATGCGCGACTCAATTCCAGGACCCTGAGATCACGAGCTGAAGGCAGTCACTTAACTGACTGAGCCGCCCAGGCACCCCTGACTTCGAGTTTAAATGGATTTTGTTGAATGAGAAATTCTATGTGGGCACAATATTTGACGAATGCCTGTTCTGTGTTTAGGCAAGAGGTTCTCCTTTGAGTGATATTTATGCCTAAGCCCTTTGGGGCATAGTATACCAATGAAGATGAAATGACTCTGAAAATGCTTTGGTGGGGATATGGTGGCAGCTGGTCCTGTCTTTCTCTATTTGGATGGTTTCCTTAGAAAGCAAGCTTTCTGATCATTGGGTTACTAGCCTACGGTGCACTTAACCTCCTTTCCTGAATGTGTTCAAAACGTCCATCTATCTTGTCTAGAACAAAGACCAAGGTGTCTTAAGTGCCTACCGGAATGAAATCTTGGGGCCTCCCCAGGGCAGAGGTCAAAGGAGACATGCTGAAAAGGACAGGACGGCGCATCCGTCTGTTTGGAACAGTAGCGGAGAGTGGGCACAGTGATGGATTACTAGTAAGAAGCTAGAACAACAAGGCCTTCGAAGGTGTGAGAGGGTGATGAATGGAGCCCTGAATAACTGAAGACAGTTTTTCTCTTTTCATATTTACACCCTCCAGCTGCCTGGAGCCCCACAGCTCCAAGTCCCTTTACATAAATTGCTATGGTAGACCCCCGCTGCTCATCCGCGGCCCCCCAGCCCCCCATCTGGATATTGTTCCAGGGGAAACAGCCCAGCCAGGGGCGATGGGCCAGGACGGGTCCAGTCCACGGTTCTTGACTTTAGCTGTCCGGGCACAATCAGCGCGGGAGCTTTTAGACCATCCCAATGCCCGGGCAGGTGAACAAGTGCTATGGCCAGTGCGAAATCATAAAAGGACCTCGGCTGGGCCGCGGGGTGGGTGTTTCGGGAAGGTTTTATCACCAGATTGAAGGAAAGACACACAAGGGAAAACTCCTCCACCCCTTCCTCCTCACTAACCAGCTTCCTTCCTTCCTTCATGTCAACAACCCTGCACAGTTGTGTGCCGAAGTGACGCTTGCTGCCGAGGCCACCATCTTGTGACGACCAGAGAAGACACTGGTGAGTGAAAGGCAAGAATGTGGAAAAGACAGGAAAGGGCCCGAGTCCTTGGTTTCGGGTGCTGCGGTCCCCACCCAGCCCTGAGAAATGGTGCCCTGACTCCCTGCCTCCCTGCCATATCCTGGCCATCGGGTATGGACCGTCCAGAAGTTGCTCAGGTTAATTCACCGGTAGCCCCCTTCACTGCTGGGCTAGGGGCTGTCACCACCTAGACTCCCAGGCCTGACCTTTACTGCCACCTGCTTGTACTCACTGACCCTTTGTCCCAGGTTTTTCCTTAAGCTCTTCTTCCCAGCTTCTCTCTTAAGGCAAATGGAAACCAAAAAACGCCCTCGAACTATAGCGACCACCAGGACGTGACCTCCAGCCAGCCCAGACTGCTCTGAGCAGAACCCCGGAGCCCCACTCACCGATGTGGCGATGGACCACGGAGTGACCTCTAGAATGACCGACAGCTACCTTTACCTCGTTGTGACCCTAAAATCTCCGTCCAAGGAGGACCGCAAGCCTCCTTTACAGAGCAGACGACGTATCGGCAGGTTGCCTTAAAGCGCACGCATGGCCTTATGCCCGCCTCTACAGATGATCCCAATGTTCATCCTAACCCTAAATCAAAGGAACCCATTCACCGTTCACCCTTGCTCCGGGACGCACGGCTTTGCAGGTTATTTCCTGTGATCTTATTTGATGCAAAGTTTTCTTTGTGCAACAACTCCACCTGGTGTATCTGTGATTCGCCAAGGGTCCAGCTCCCGGTTGGCTCAGTGACACGGGTGTGGATGATGCCCCGCGGGAGGCCAGCCAGGGGGCGGGCCGCTGTAGAGTCGAGGGCTTTCCAGCACAGGTGCTGTCAGCAGCTCAGGGGTATTTTATAGGAGTCCTTCAGCAGCTTGAACTTATTCATAACAAAGCTAAGTGTGGGGTGCCTGGGTGGCTTAGTCCTTAAACGGCTGCTTTCGTCTCAGGTCGTGATTCTAGGGTCCTGGGATTGAGCCCCACGTCGGGCTCCCTGCTCCTCGGAAAGCCTGTTTCTCCCTCTCCCACTCACCCTGCTTGTGCTCTCTCTCTAGCTATCTCTCTGTCAAATAAATAAATAAAATCTTAAAAAAAAAAAAGCTAAGTGTGTTTCCCACCCCAGCCTAGCCTCTTAGACTGGCCCAGGTGCCAAAGGTGCTGCCAGGGGACTCTCAGGGGGCCAGGTAAGGAGTGATGCTGAGCTTGGGGCTCTAACTCCCATGCCCCTTCCCCTCACGCTCGCCAGGCCAGGTGTGACTTTGGGCTGGTTACCTGACTTAGAGCTCTGAGTCCCGGATTCCTCATCTGTAAAACTGATAAATCAGTCAAAATAATGACACCTGTACAAAGCCTAGCTTGATGCACCGCATGGTGGGGGAGGAGGGGTCCATCCCCTTCCCCAGAGGAGAGTGGGGCAGATTTTCTGGCAACTCCTCGGTGGATCAGGAAGGTTATCTTTCTAGGAACCAGGAATACACACATTTTAACGAATCCACTGGTTGGTGGCGACGTGGTAAGAGCCCAATAATTCCAGCAGAAGTGTGGGAAGAAGGGCTCAGTCACCAAAGTATGGAGGAGCCTAGAGCTTGCTCCCAGATGTCCCTGCAGCCCTACAAAGGAAGCCTCCCTGGCCTTCGGGACGGGAGGGCAGCACCAACGTCCCCCACCCAGATTCTAACTTCCTGGAGGAAGGATGCAGATTGTACCCTCTACCCTCCTCTCTATTCTCTTTCTTACCTCGCCCCAGCAGTCGATGCTAGTAAAAAATGAAAACAATGATCAACCGTCAGTTCTTAAAGCCATAAAATGCTGCAGAATTAGTTCTGGAGAGGCTTTCCCTAGGCCTGGGAGGGCAGGGGAGGGGCCATTATGTTACTTACATCTGCAAAAACAGGATTAGCAGATGAAAGGATGTTTTTGTTAAGATGTGACAAGTCACCCTGTGCCTTACCTTCCTTTGCTCTGGAAATCAGGAAAGAACACAGACTTCCTAGCAATTACAGAAACTGACGGAGAAAACCCCTTGATTACTGGGAGAAAAGTCAGTCAGTTTCCGTAAGCACAGGCAACCCTGGTCTATGAAACAACCACCAAATCCATTCTAGTTAACATCTTCAACTTCCTCCTCAGAGCTTCATCCCAGGGGAATACTGAATTATACTATAAAATAATGAATGGAAACTTAAGTCACTTCCGCCCACCCGGCCCGGCTTTCCCGGCTTTTTTTTTCCTCCTCCTCCACACTGCACAGGGCAGAGGCCTGCCCCCTTCCAAGTCACACAGAGTCTGGGGAAATGCATTCCCATCCCGCTAACTAGACTCCTACGGTCAGCATGGTGCAGAACAAAACTCTTTCCTTGGCCCAACAAAATACAGGCCAGACACTGAACACATACCGAGGTCATTTACGCCTCATCTTAGCATCTTTAGAGAAAGAACACAAAAAATTGGGACTCGGCCGGGGAGGGGGGTGGTGTATTTCTACAGCCAAAGCTGGTACTGGCACTCTAAGATTCCCTCTCTCAGAGGGACAGGGCTGGGTGCAGAAAGCCCAGCCGTCAGGTCTTGTCGTCACTAGAGGAAGCTGACTAGACAGCTTTGGTGACCTGATGTGAATGGGGTATGGTCAAATATCCTGCCAACGCCAGCCGTGGAGAGGGTGGGCAGGGAGATGCTCCACCAGCCAGGGGAAAGCAAAGTCCATTCTAGGCGGCTATACCACAGCATGAGACACACACGTGTCCAAAAACTGTTTCGAGTAAGGCCTTGTCTACACCTAACACTTGCTAACTTAGAAGGCAAGGCCCGGATCTGCGCTTTACCGAAACAGAGGTAGAGAGTAAGTATGAAAGAGATTTGGGGTAGGGAGGATCAGAGTCGATGATAACTTTGCACCAAACCCCACTTTGGGTTTACTCCGTGCCTGCAAACACTGCTGCAATGTTTCCCCGAAGGAACATATTGGTGTCAAGATAAAATCAATCAACCTCAAACGGTCCCCGAAATCAGATACTTTTCATGTCAGTTTCCAGTCTCAAGTTCCATTATGGCGGTTGCAAACCTTCTTTACTCTCCCCAGGCCTCTCCCCTCCTCCACCCCTCTTTCCTCGCCCTCTCCTCGCCCAACCTCAACAGGTGACCGACCTTAACTCCTACTTCACAGCGGGGGCCGGGAGTGCTCAGACCTGGGTTCTGCCTCAGCCAAACTTAACCCCTCTCGTCTCTGGGCCCTCCTCTGAGGGGGCAGGTGGCTAAGCTCAAGACCCCGAAGAGTCTCTTCCAAATTCTACCAGCCGTGCTTTCCCACCCGCTCAGATTTATTCAGGGACCACAGCATCCACTCCCCCCGCCCCGCCACCGCCCCTTCCCTCTGCAGGCTGGTCTGAGCTCCCCCCAAAGACCCTTCCCTGCCCGCAACCCGCCCGGGGCCACCTTACCCGGATTCGTCCCGCCGGCGCGTGTGAGGGAGCAGCCTATGTGGCGCCGTCGGCCTCGGTGTCAGGCGGCCTCTCCTCGTCCACGGGCGGCTCCGGGTCGCCCTCCTCTCCACTGCGAGGGTAGGCCAGCAGGCGCATGGCTGGAGCGCAGGCCGCCTCCACCTGGCGCACCTGCTCTCGGCTCAGGCGCTCGCGCCAGGCGTGCACGGCCTCGCGGGCGTCCCTCGCGGACAGATGGAAAGGTCGGTCGGCGCCGTAGGCCGCGCCCCGCGTCATGTTGAGCGCAAAGGCGTCGAGGGCGGCGAGCGCGCGCAGCCCCGAGAAGCGCAGCAGGCGGCGCAGCTGGGTGCGCGGCTGCCGCACCAGGTCCTCGTAGCGTAGCCTCAGGTAGCGGCGCCGCAGCCAGGCGGGCGCGCCGCGCGCAAACAGCAGGTCCCGCAGCCAGGCTTCGCAGATCACCTCGAGCGCGCCGGTCAGGAAGAAGTCTGCGCGCGGCGCGGCAGGCAGGGCGCGGGACTGGCCCCCGGGCCGAGCGCCCACGCCGTGCGCCAGTAGCACGCGGTGGAAGCGGTCGCCTCGCTGGCGGGTGCGCAGCACCTGGATGCTCTCGCGCAGCAGCCCCTGCCTGGACTTGAGGCGCGAGTTGTGCACGGCCCGCGGGTCGCGGAAAAGTTGCACCACCTTCAGATTGAGGCCGGGGTCACGCAGCAGAGGCACCAGCACGCCCAGGTCGAGGAGGCGCACGTCCTTGATGACCACCACCGGGTACTTGCGGCACTCGGCCTCCAGGGCGCGCAGAGCCACGGGCGGGCAGCTGCGCTCGCAGGCGGCATCCTCGACGAGGCCGACCTCAGCGCGGGCACGGGGGGCGCCGGGGCACAGCGGCGGCGAGCAGATGACCTTGTTGGTCCGCCAGCGAAAGAGGGCGGCCGTGGTGAGATTGGCCGTGCCCGGGGCGCGCGCGGCCGGGTCCCCTGGTGGCGCGTACAGCCGCAGCACCGAGAAGTCGCAGCGGAAGAGCGAGCGCAGCATGTCGCGCAGCGCGCCCTGCAGGCTTTCGGCGTCGCCCGGATACAGCGCTTGCCACAGATGCCACATGGGCTCGTACAAGTAGAAAACGTCCGGGTGCTGGTTAAAGAGCTCGCCCAGGAACGACGAGCCGGTGCGCCAGGTGGCATGCACGTAGATGTGCTGCTTCTCGTGAGACACCGCCTCCCCGACGGCGCCGCTGAGGTTGCCCGGGACCCCGGGGGACTGGCCCGCGTCGCCACCCTCCTCAGCCGGCCGCGCCTCCCCGCCCTGCTCGCGCTCGCCCGCCGCCGCCGCCTCCAAGCTCCAGACTCCCAGGCTGCGCTGCACGCCTGGGCAGTGCCCAGCGCCCTTGTCGCCGTCGCGGCCGCCGTCCAGCACGGAGGGGATAAGCAGCAGCACCAGCGTGTACAGCACCAACAGCAGCGCGAACTTGCAGTACTCCCGGCGCCGCCGCCGCCGGCCCTTCATCGTTCACCGAGCCCCCCACCCTCCGAGCGGGTGGGGCGCCCGTCCTCTCCCCTTCCTCGGAAATCCCGTCCCTTGCCCGCTCCTCCGGCCTCTTCGGGCCCCTCTGCGCCGGCGGGGGTCTGGGGGGGCGCGGAGCGGAGCGACCAACGACCCGGGCCGCGCATCCACAAGGGGGAACTTAGGAGGCGGTGGTGAGGGTGGCGGCGCCCCTGCCCTCTCTCGGCTCAGCGGCTGGAAAGCCGCCTATTGGCTGGTCCGGCCGCCGCCCGCCCCGCCTTCAACCTCGCAGCTTCTCCCCGCCTCTTCACCCGCCCGGGATCGCCCACGGCTCTGCCAGACCTGGGCGGGGTTCCCGCGGGGTGGGGACGATGGCTGGGGCGCACCGAGCCAGACCCCACCTTTCCCCAACCCCTCCGTCGTGAAGTCAAGTCTTCCCGAATTGACTTCAGGCAAGGGAAGGGCTCGTGTGGACGGAATGTACCCAGTGACTGGACACGGACCCCACCCGGAGGACTCCACCGCCTCTCCGGTTTTTATGTCCCCTGCCCGGTCATCTCTGTCGTTGGCCGACTCGCCTCCATACTATTGAGAGCGGGGCTCCTGGCCTCTATCCACATCCAGCGCCCCCATCAGCCCCGGGGTGGGTGTTACTGAGCTCTGGATGGGAGAACTCTTCCGCTAAGACAAAGATAACGCAATCGCACACTGCGCGGTGGATCGGAGGGATGGGAAGAGCTAACGCGTTCACGCAGGGCCATTACTCGTTAAGACGCAGCTTTTGCGAACTTTTAAGTGTTGTTCTTCAGGGTTTTTGCCCGCCGAGGGCTATGCACATTTCTAGACACCGTGAAGATCCCTTCACTCGTTTGTAAAATGCAGATAATTTTTAGCACCTCTGTACCTCTTGTCGTTGTGAGATTTGGAGGGGAGGTGTCATTTGTCACCACCGCATAACCTAGTCTGTTCTGACACGTGAGCAGAAAGACATTTATAGAACTAGAGTGGTAGGATGGTGGACTTTCTCAGGAGCTCAGTGTTTAAAGAAAAGGACCCACAAGCAGGGATCTGTCCTCGAGGATGGATGAAAAAGTGACAGGAAGTCATAGAGGCAGATTAAGCGTAAAGTTCCTGAAATCCAAAAGAGAACGAAAAAGGATATTTTTTGCTGTTTCAGCAGGATAATGAACAGCCCCTTGGAAGAAGATGTTGTAAGGTTATCGAAAGCTAGAAAGCAAATCTACTCATCTCCACCAGGGGAAGGTGTTCAAATGGGAAAAGTGAGAACATCACCCCAAAGATCTCTGGTCTTTTTCATCACAGAACCTACCCCACCCCTGAAAGCACTCGCTGCAGCCTCCTGCCTTCTGTCCACAATTCCCTGGCCTTTCAGCCATTTGTTCAAATCCTCTCTATTCTCCAACATCATTGACCACTTCCTCCACTTTGTTCTTAATTTTTCATATTTGGCTAAAGGACCCCAGACCATTATTTTAATAACAGTTCGGCCAATAACCTAAACTCCCTGACTTTCTGTCTTCTCAGTAGTCGTTTGGCAACATCCCCCTGTTAAACCCTGCTTTGGGGTTTCACCCTGCCCGCAAACACCAAACACTGTTGCAGGAAGTTTCCCCGCAGGACAGATAAAGTTATCATCATCCACCTCAAATGGCCCCTGAAATCCTATACTCTTCCTGTCAATTCCCGGTCTGGGGTTCCATTATGACAATTTCAAACCCGCTCTGCTCTCCCCAGACCTCTGACAACCCTCTCTGCACCCGCCTCCCTGTTTTCAACAGATGAACTTACCTCCTACTTCATAGAGAAAATGAAACTGTTAGGCAATTTCTCACTTTCCACTGTCAGAGCCATATATCCACTTACCTCTGCACCCATCTTCTCCTTTGTGGCCAGGATATTATTTTCCAGTATTAAAGCTATAACTTTTTCCTTCCCCGTGTTTTTACTTTTCCCTCCTGTTCTCTTTTAAAGCAAGTAGATGGCTCTCTGTGCACCTGAAGGGAGGGGATGTGGCTGAGCAGAATGCAAAAAGTTGCTGGTGTTTCTTTCCAAAAGCCAAAACTCCAGTCGTGGAGGGTGTGGTCAGTTTTTCAAATAACCGCAAAGTTTTCCCCTCCTCTCTCCCCACCCTTTGGCTTTGCCTACCCACTGACTCTGGGACCGCCTTGTGACTTGCATGGGCCAGTGGGACAGCAGTAAACATGACACAAACAGGGGCTTGAAAAATGCTTCCACCGTGGGGATTGCCCTCCCGCTGCCCTTGGGAACCGGGAAATCACGAGTTGAAGAAGCCTGGGCTAGCCACGTGGCTCCAGGAATAAGCTGTCCTAGCTGAGGCCCCCCGCCCCTAGACCACACAGGCTGCCAACTGTCAGGCAGGTGAGAGAGGATAGCCGGGACCCGTGTTTCTCAAACGTTAAAGTATACACAAACCACCTGGGGATCTTGTGAAAATGCAGAAACGGATTCATTAGGCCTGGCGTGGGGCCAGAGAACCTACATTTCTAACTAGCTCCTGGGCGCTGCTTTTCTGAGGACCACACTTGAAACAGAAAGATGCTACACTCTCCCGCCCCAGCCCAGCTGACCCACAGGATTGTGAGCAATAATAGATGTGCACTGTAAGATACTAAGCTGGGGGGGTTGTTACGCAGCAAAAGCTAGCTGATGCAAAGAAGGTGTGAGGGCTTAGAAGAAGTGTCCTGGGGAAGCTGGGGGAAAGAGCGGCACACCACTGGCTCCTCCCGCAGGCTGGGGGTGGCTGAGGAGAAAGTGAAAGCTATGGGCCCCACAGCAGAGGGCACCTGAGCCCTTCTTCCTGGCAATGAGTCAGGGAAGAGCAGAATTCAAGAAGTGTCTGTATGGTTTATCTGACAGATAGCGCCTTGACAGAGGTACTAACCCAAACCTACCCTGGCTCCAGACACAACTTGGAGGCAGCAGGAGGGTCACAGAAACGGTGTTGGTGACATCTCAGGGGCAGCTACGTGGACCAAAACCCAATGATCCCAAGACCCCAGATCTATGATACAACCCTAATTGTAGAGAAACCCTAGGAATTACCTAGGCAAATTGCCAGCCCAGCAGAAAGCTCACTCAGAAATAAAGCTGTTGGGGTGCCTGGGTGGCCCTGTTGTTCAGCGTCTGCCTTTGGCTCAGGTCATGATCTCAGGGTCCTGGGATTGAGCCCCCCATTGGGGGGGGGGGTCCCTGCTCAGCGGGGAGCCTACTTCTCCCTCTCCCACTTCTGCTTGTAATCCCTCTCTCACTGTCTCTCTATCTCTGTCAAATAAATAAATAAAATCTTTAAAATAGAAAAGAGAAAAAGACACAAAGTTGTTTTCTTTTTTTTAAATTTATTTATTTGTCAGAGAGAGAGAGAGCGCAAGCACAGGCAGACACAGAGGGAGAAGCAGGCTCCCTGCCGAGCAAGGAGCCCGATGTGGGACTCGATCCCAGGACGCTGGGATCATGACCCGAGCCGAAGGCAGCCGCTTAACCAACTGAGCCACCCAGGCGTCCCGCAAAGTTGTTTTCTAAGAGGCCAAGGCTTCCAGTTTGGGAACGAATCAATCACGGGGAGGAAAGGCGCAGCGCAGGGAATATAGTCAGTGGTATTGTAACAGCATTGTGTGGTGACACAGGGTAGCTGCATCTGTGGGGAGCACAGCACATCGTAAAAGTTGTCAACTATACTTCAGTTAAAGAAAAAAGGTGTTTTCTGTAAAGTGGTTTTTATCACACCTAATTTAGTAGACCTGCTACCCCTTTCTGTCTTTCTGGGACAACAGAGTATGCCCCCGGCCCCTGCTATCCATCACCACGACTCCTTCCTGTTAATTCAATCACACACTCTCAACCAGAATATTCTCACCAATGCGAGAATTAAACATAGTTAAATATCCCTCTCTCTCTTTTTTAAAAGACTTTTTAAAATTTATTCATTTGAGAAAGAGAGAGAGAAAGTACAAGCAGGAGGAGAGGCAGAGGGAGAGGGAGAAGCTGACTCCCCGCAGAGCTGGGTTCTGAGCCGGGAGCCCCATGCGGGGCTCGATCCCAGGACCCGGAGATCATGACCTGACCCCAAGGCAGACGCTTAACTGACTGAGCCACCCAGGCACCCCTAAATGTCCCTCTCAAAAAAAAAAAAAAATCACAGCCTCCTTTGGTACAACCGCTACTGACACATGCAACACTGTTTACCGGAATCAGAAGGTGCCCTCTCCAGGCACAGGAAGTTCAAAAACGGGCTGACCACCTTGAAAAAAAGGACCCCCACCTTCGGGCCACATCTCCAGGCCAAAGTGTACTGCTCAGATGCGGAGCCCAGGTGGGAGCCTGGCTGGGTTCCCGCCTCGGCTCACCTCCTTCTGCCCCGCCCTTCGCCCGTCCCCGCCCTGCGACGGCGGGTCCCTCCGCCGGAACCTCACAGTCCGGCTTCTTGCTGGGACTGTTTCCACTCGTTCTCTCCCTGCCCTCATCTCCTACTCCAAACTCAGCACGCTCCGGTCTAGACTCTAGACCCTTCTAAGCTTCTCAACGGATTCCATGTTATTGAATCCAGAGGACGTTTCCCTGTCTCATCTCACTTGACCTTCCGATAGAATCCGATGCTTGACAGCTCCTACCTCCAAATTCTCTTCTTTCAATTTCTGGGACATCACACTGGGCCTGTTCTCCTCCCATTTTAGAGCTGCACCTTCAGAGCAAAGCGTTTGGGAGACCAAGCTCTGTAAAACCGCGATCTTAGTAGTAGGGTTATTGCAGGGTTATTGGAAATAATACATTTTATAAGATGTATAGATAGATAGAGCCAACAACAGTGCATGAGACGAAGTAAACTTCAGGTGTGAGTTACTGTCAGTGTTGCTGTCCTGGCAAGCTCGTCCTCCTCCACCGGGGCATTGGATGTTAAAATATTAGCATTTCTTCCGGTTCAGCCCTCGGCCCTTTTGCTCCTCTGTGGCGTCTTCAACAAGCCCAGACTGACATTTCCTGCCCAGACCACTCCTTGGAGTTCCGGACCTCCAAACCAGTTGCCTACTTGACATTCCTTCTTGGTGGCCTCAAGGTCATTTCAGTGTTAATGCGTGAATGGGGCGGGGAGGGGGGTGGGAATCATCTCTCCTACGATGCATTCGGAAATGTAGGAATTGGTTTTGGCGCCTCCCTCTTCCTCCGCCCCCTTCCCTCAATCCAACCCAGGTTGGTCATGTTGGTTTTACCTTATCATGTCCCCTTTATCCATTCATTTTTCCTCCATCGCCAGTATTTCCACCCTAGCCCAGGTGACCGTCCTCTGTCCTGTCTCTAAAAACTGCTTAGCCTGTCTCTGTTTCCACTCTGCCCTCCTCTGACTTTATTTTAAAATTTATGTATTGATTTTAGAGAGAGAGAGAGAGAGAGGTGGGGGAGGGGCAGAGAGAATCTCCAGAAGGCTCTGCGCCGAGCTGGGAGCCCCATGCTGAGCAGAGCTCGATCTCAGGACCCTAAGGTCAGGACCTGAACCAAAATCAAGAGCCAGGCAGTTAACTGACGGAGCCACCCAGGGGCCCCTGTCCTCCTCTGATTTTGAATCAGTGGTTTATTTCAGTTGGCTTGGAATCTGTCATGGCTTCCAACTGGTCTTAAAGACAATCATGAAGACTTAAAAATTGAGTCATTAGGGGTCTTGAATGGAAGAGCTTATGATGGTGTTGAGCACACAGTAGATGTTCAATAGGTATCCGTTGCCTGTTTGCTCAGAGAAAGTGCCTTTTTAAACCTCTGGTCTTTGAAAGCAAACCACTGACAATTTTTATTGAGGGAGTAAGTAATATCAGCAGCAATGACTTTGCACAAAGCATCTTGCTGTGATCTGGTGGATGGGGGTTGAGTCAGGAACACCTCTTGGGACAGACGGAGAAGAGAATCGGAAGTGGACAGCAGCAGTAGGAAAGAAGAGATGGACAGAGCCTGGGGAGGCAAGATCTGCAGGCTCGGCTGAGGAAAAAAAGTGAGGGTTTGGGCTGCAAAAAAGAAAAAAAATATTCCTTTTGATTCGTTTTTTTTCTGGTACCTTTTCTGTTTTTCATGAGGTTTCGAACATTATAAACAAAAATCACATCTTTAATACTTTAAAGATTTATTTATTTATTTATTTGACAGACAGAGATCACAAGTAGGCAGAGAGGCAGGCAGAGAGAGAGAGGAGGAAGCAGGCTCCCCGCTGAGCAGAGAGCCCGATGTGGGGCTTGATCCCAGGACCCTGGGATCATGACCTGAGCCGAAGGCAGAGGCTTTAACCCCCTGAGCCACCCAGGCGCCCCACATCTTTAATACTTTAAAAACCCTGGGCTTGGACAACGAACTTTCTCAAAAGCGGCTCGAACTTTCCTTTGCATTTTTTTCTTATCTTGATATTTATTCAAAAATATGCATCAAATGCAATCACGTGCTGGGGTTGGGCTAGGCTGACGAGATACATGGGGACAAAAACTAGTCCCTGTCCCTGCTCTCAAGACCTTTCCAGACTAAAAGAGGAGACCAGCTTTAACCAGTTCAAGAAACTTAGACCACTTAGCTATTCTTGGCAATTAATATTTCCATATAACTTGAGTATCAAGTTGTCTAGATCCAGAATAGGAGCTTATAGGTATTTTTATTGAGAACATGGTAAATTTTTAAAATAACTTAGGGAGGAGAATTATCTTTAAGACATTGGTTTGTCCTATCCATGATAAAGGAATACCTTTCCATTAGTTTAAGGCTACTTCTGTGTCTTTCAGGAGTTTTCATGGTTTTGATGAGGATATTTCTTGTTCAATTTATTCTTTGTTTTAAAGATTTTATTTATTTACTTGACAGGGAGAGAGAGATCACAAGTAGGCAGAGAGGCAGGCAGAGAGAGAGGGGGAAGCAAAGCAGAGAGCCCGATGTGGGGCTTGATCCCAGGACCCTGAGACCATGACCTGAGCCAAAGGCAGAGGCTTTAACCCACTGAGCCACCCAGGCGCCCCCAATTTATTCTTAAGTATTTTATCTTCTTGGTTGCTATTATAAATGGATTTTTCTCTAAGATCACGTCTGCTACCTGATTATTGTATACATAAGGCAGTTGATTCCTGTATGTTTATTTTGTACCCTGCTAACTTACTGAATTCTTTCATTGTTTGAGTTAGTTTTTAATATTGACTGTAAGGGTCTCCAGGTGTATTATCATGTCACCTGCAAATAGAAATGGTTTTACTTCTGTTTTTCAAGTTCTTATGTCACGAATTAACCTCTTTTGTCTCATTCTATTGGCTAATACCTTCAGTTTAATGGTAAATAGTCACTGATGTAATGGGTATCCTTACCTTGTTCCTGATCTTAGCAAAAATTCTCCTAGTGATTCTCATTATGGCAGAGGCTAGGGTTGGGATTAAGGTGTATACACTCACACACACACACACACACACACAATTTCTATGTTCTTGCATGTTTTTTTTAAAGATTTTATTTATGTATTTGACAGAGAGAGAGATCACAAGTAGGCAGAGAGGCAGGCGGAGAGAGAGGAGGAAACAGGCTCCCTGCTAAGCAGAGAGCCCGATGTGGGGCTCCATCCCAGGACCCTGAGATCATGACCTGAGCTGAAGGCAGAGGCTTAACCCACTGAGCCACCCAGGTGCCCTCCCTTCTTGCATGTTTTTAACATTAGGAAAGAGTTAAATTTTGTCAAAGCCTTTTTTTAGCACCAATGGAGATCATCATATGATTTTTCTCCTCAGATATATTAATACGGTATATTATGTTAACAAATTTCATAATATTGAGCCAACCTTCCATTTCAGGAGCAAATCCCAATTAGATGTGGAGTATCATTTACTTAATGTCTTGCTGGATTCTGTCTGCTTACTTTGTATGTAGTATTTTTGCACCACTATTCACAGTGGGAGAGGGGCAGAGGGGCATAGTTTGTAATTTTCTTTTTTGTGCTATCTTTGTTTTTGTTTTTGTTTTGAGATTTATTTATTTGAGAGGGAGAAAATATGTGAGTGGGACAGGGGCAGAGGGAGAGGGAGAGGGAGAGAGAATCTTAGGAAGACGCCCCGCTGAGCACAGAGCCTGACATGGGGCTCACCCTTGTAACCCTGAGATCATGACCTGAGCAGAAATCAGGAGTCAGAGGCTTAACCAACTGAACCACCCAGAAACCCCTCAGGCTGTCTTTTTAAGGTTTAAAGATTTGTTTTCAAGATTATACTTGTTTCCTTAAAAGAAAATAAAGGTTTTCCTAAATTTTCCATGCCATGGAATAACTTATATACTATTTGGACAATCTTGTCTGTAAATGTTTGGCAAATTTCTCCTGTGGAACCATATGGGCCAACTGCTTTTTTGTGAGATAATCCTTTTATAACTTCAAAGAAATTGATTTGTTTAGGCCTTGTCTCTCTAATGGGTCAATTTTAGCAAGTGTGTTTTCCTAGGGAATTATCCATTTCATCTATGTTTTCAAATTTATTTGCATAGAGGTCTACAAAAGGTCTCATGACTTGAGATTTTTCTTGTGTCTCAATGATTCTTTCCCTCATGTCATTTATGATTTTGTATATGCCTGCCACCCTTTTTATTCTTGAAACATTAGAGAAATTTCTGCCAAGATCAGGAACAAGGTAAGGATATCCATTATCTCCACAACTATTTAATGTTAAACTGGGGATAGTAGTCAATACAATAGTGGTTTGTCTATTTCATTAATTTTTTCAGGAAAACAGGACTCTAATTTACTAATTCAATGTAAAAACATGTATAGTTTTTTCTTTTTTATCTCATTAATTTCTGCTTTTAACTTTATTCTTTCCGCTCCATGGTTTTATTTTACTCTGTTGTTCTTTCTGGCGTTGAGTTGGGAATTTAGTTCATACAACTTTATTTTGCTATTTTTTCATCTTTACTGATATTATTTATTTATTGACATTTGTTGACAATGCCTCAAGGTATGGAGTTTCCTCCAATCACCTCTTTTTTTATCTTTTAAATTTCTTAAAAAATTTTTTTTTCAGTGTCCAATCACTTCTTTAATTATATCCAATAATTTCAGGTATGTAGTGTTTTCATTAGCATTATTTTTAAAAATTGCCTAATTTCCTTTTTATTTCCCTTCCTCCCTAGAATTCTTTAACAGATTTTTAAATTTCCAGGTGGGATTTTTTGTTTTACTGCATTATGATCAGAGAGCGTTGTTTGTAATAGTTCTACCTTATGCAACCTACTGGTACTCCTTTGTGACTTAGTGTATGATCAATGTCTGTGACTGTCCTGTGCCCTGGAGAAGTTGTATTCTCAGTTATCATGGTGCAAAGCTTGATGTATCCGTAATTCTATACCTTATTAATTTGCCACTTCGGTCCTTTGTATTCTTATTTACTTCCCGTCCATTTGGTCTGTCTTGTGTTGAAAGTGGTATGTTAAAAGCTTCCTATCGTTGATGTAAGGACATCAATTTCTCCTTACATCTCTTGCAACTTTTGCTTTATAAAGGGGACTGCTGTGGTTACTCCCTTTTTAAACAGCGTGGTGGGTATCCTCAGGAGCCACTCAGATCCCCCTTCAGGCCACTTTTTACTTCAGCTGCTAGGAGTGCCCTCAGGTATCAGCCCCTTTGGGGATTGCCTACTTTGAAGGACCTGCCTTGCCTAAAGTCATGCCACCGCTCAGGGAGGCCCACACCCAGTGACTGATTCATGCAGGCTTGTAAGACCCCAGGCCTCTCCCTTCCGCTTCAGACAGCTCTAAATGGCCATCCCAGCTTCAGAGCGCCCTACAGGATCAGCGAAGGCCTCCCCTGAGACGCCATCATAGCTCCACCTGTGTCTTGGCCCAAACCGACTACCTTCCTATCCCCTTCCTTCCACAGGCGCTGGTCCTAAGCGGGATCCTTCATAAAATGCCAGCAGGACGAAATCCAGTTCAGAGTCTGCCACATGATCATCTGCCATGAAGAGTCCAGAGGGCTATGAATAATGCAGAGAATCATCGCAGCCCTGGCCCCTGCTCCCACCACTACCTTGAGAAAGTAAATGCTCGAGCCAGTGCTCAACCCTCGGAAGCAGTTGTCTGAGGTGAATTATGTTACTATCGCCAAAGACCATAGCAGAGAGTGGCTTTTTGCACTGTGTCTTGCCTGGGTGTAGGGAAGATTTTTTTCCTCATACATATCACAAAATCCAGTAGCCCTCCTGTGTGAAGAGACACTGAGGGGATCCCCCCCCCTTTTTTATCTTATAGGCTGACGTCTCCGTGGAAGCAGACTCTGGGATGGAGATTAGCAGCCAGGAGATTTATCGCAGAGGGCTCTTGAGATCAACACCTGTTAAAGGAAGGGAAGGATGCAGGATTGGGCAGAGGGAGAAGCTGGGTTGCAACAGGACCCCAGCAACACTTTTGGTTTACCACGTGGGGACCTTTGCAGGTGCAATGGCTATTCAGAGATGTCCCAAGTTGAGGGAACAGGCCCCATGTCATTTAGTTATTAGAAGCGGGCTGACCCATAGAGGGAAATAACTTTGGGTGACGCTGCTCTCTTCAGGCAAGGCAATCTCTGAGGAGGCTGACAGCTGAGGGCTTTCTGTGGGCACCACTCCCAGCAGCTGGGGAACATTTCCTTTATTCCTGAAGGAGAATCTGGACAGTATCCACCACACTCTGACATTTTCAAAGATTTTTTTTTCAGGGAGGTCCCCCACATTTCATTAGGGATATGGCAGAAGAAGAGGCTGGAACAGAACAGCCTTGTTGTTGTTTTTAAGATTTATTTCTTTACTTGGGGGGGCAGAGGGAGAGAGAGAATCTCAAGCAGTCTCCCTGCTGAGCACAGAGCCCAACTGGGGCTCGACCTCACGACCCTGAGATCATGGCCTGAGCCAAAACCAAGAGCCAGATGCTTAACCGACTGAGCCACCCAGGTGCCCCTGAGCACCCTCGTTTTCAGTGACAGATAAATTAACTGCAGGGTGGGGATGAGGGTGGGCAGTGTGCAAGGTGCTTTACTATAGACAAAAAAACAGTGAAAAGACAGACAAGCCGACCCCAGAGACAGGGGCAAGGGAGGGCAACACCATCCAGACAGCAGGGACAACCAGAGTTTTCAGTCCTCTTTACTATCTCCCAAAGGGCAGAAATGGAGACTTCTGTTGAAATCCAATTATGACTCACGGTCCCTTTGTATTTTCTAATAGAAACATAAATCAGCAAACAAACATTTTCTGGACACTGTGTTGTTGTTTTTTTTTAAAGATTTATTTATCTGAGAGAGAGAGCAAGTAGGGGAGGGGCAGAGAGAGACTCTCAAGCAGACTCCATGCTCCATCTCATGACCTTGAGATCACGATCTGAGCTGAAAGCAAGAGTCAATGCTTAACTGACTGAGCCACCCATGACCCCCTCAGATTTCTTTCTTGAGCTCCAGCTAGTCTTATATTTCCATTTCTGTCTCAGCCCCTTCACCTGGATGCCTCCCAGGCACCTCAAATTCATTTCCTCCCAAGCCAAATTCTTTACAACGCTCCATAAATCTACTATCCTCATGAATTTCCTGTTTCGAGTAATCCAGTCATTACACACCAAGGTGCCAGAATTAGACAGCTCACAGGCCTTTGTGCATGCCTCCCCTCTTCTCCGGCACCACATCCATTCATTCACCCTGGCCTATACAGTCGACCATGTGAATTTCTCTTAACTATGCCTCCATCATTAACCTTTTCCTTCTGCAAGATGTCACCATTCATGAGTCCACACTGTGTTTTCCTCTCTAGCTTTGTGTGATCCACCATCTCTCTCTTTTTTAAAGATTTTATTTATTCATCTAACAGAGAGAGAGCGCACAGTTAGGTAGGCAGAGCAGCAGGCAGAGAGAGAAGCAGGCTCCCCACTGAACAAGGAGCCACATGTGGGACTCAGTCCCAGGACCCTGGAATCATGACCAGAGCCGAAAGCAGGCGGTTAACAGACTGAGCCTCCCAAGTGCCCTATGATCCATTATCTCTTAACTGGACTCTCCACTCCCAAAGTTTAGTACCTCCATACCTTTATAAGACAACTCTCTGAGGCCCACAAGATCAAGTCCATACTCAGCACACCTCATAAGGGTTTTCATAGTGCTGTCCTTACTTAGCTTGCCTTCTAAGGGTCTCAGGCTGGCCTCAGCCTATCTCTATGTTTTCGCTTCCCCCCACTTCCTTCCTCATTCTCTTCTATACTCCATTCCAGCTCTGTTGGCACGAGTTTCAGCAAAAATGCCTAAGAGTTTGATGCTTCCAAATCTGAGTTCAAGTTGTTCCTTCTACCTGAAACGCCCTTTGTGCACATCTCAGTGTGATAGCCCACTCAGAGTTGAAGCCCCCCATGTAAAGTTCCTTCAACAGAATTAATCATTCATTTTCTGGGTTCCCATAGAACCTTGTGCAAACCTGCACTGAACTACCTCTTACATATCATCCGACTTTGTTTCCCTTACTAGACAGACTCTGAGCTCTGAAATTAAACTTGAAATATAATAGATGTTCAACTGATGTTTGGTTTGAACTCGTGAATTTAACACTCCTGGTCTAGCTAGCACATTAAGTGGAGACTACTGACTACATACACCAAAGAATGAACTTAAATTAGATGCTGTACTCTAGGTTGGAAACTAGGGAAGCAAACATTAATGTGCTGAACTTAAAAGAAGGGAGAAATGATTCTAAAGATCTAATTTGGGGGGCGCCTGGGTGGCTCAGTGGGTTAAAGCCTCTGCCTTCAGCTCGGGTAGTGGTCCCAGGGTCCTGGGATCAAGCCCCGCATCGGGCTCTCTGCTCAGTGGGGAGCCTGCTTCCTCCTCTCTGCCTGCCTCTCTGCCTACTTGTGATCTCTGTCTGTCAAATAGATAAATAAAATCTTTAAAAAAAAAGATCTAATTTGGGACAGAGAGGAATGAGGGGGCTACAGGAAAGAAAGAAATGATGAGAAATCAAAGAGACATTATTTAGAGACAAATCTGCCCCCTTTATAATTTTGTCCTTGCTGTTCTATTTTTTGCATATAGGCAAGTTGATGTGACCTGGTGCCAAATGAGAAAATATCTAGTAAAAACACTATGCTACTAGGCATTGAAGAAGTTGAAAATTTTTACTGTCTGTATTAGTCCATGATTTTTCTATTGTTCTTGGTTTCCTTTTATAGATGTAACTTCTTGATTAATGCTTTTTTTGGTAAAGGAGTTCAAGATATAGAGAAAGGAGAACTGAAACAAAGACAATTCTATTTTACTCGCTTAGCTCTCTGGTTCGTCCGGACAATTTATCCATACTCTATAAAATGTCACCATCTGCTGGAGGAAGAAAATATGTACAATTCAACTTCGTTGTGTGACTGTTATTTCTAGTCAACATGATTAACTACTTAGAACTATATAACTTTTCTTTTAGCAAGATGATTATACTAGTTCAGCCAGTGAAGAATTACCAGATCACACAGACAAATATTACTCACCACTGTATTCGAAGATATGCTTTCTCCAATAGGCAATTCAGACCAAGTATCCTTTAAAATGCTTTAACAAACAGCTATTTCTCAGGACCACGTGCCTTCTGTTTTCAGGTGTTTATAGTTAGCACTTAATATGGAAGTATTGGGTATTAAAATCAGCTACTATAGGGGGGTGGGAGGGATAGGGTGGCGGGGTGATGGACATTGGGAAAGGCAATGGTGAGTGCTATGGTGAGTGCTGTGAATTGTGTAAGACTGAGGATTCACAGACCTGTACCTCTGGAGGAAATAATACATCATATGTTAATAAAAAGAGAAAAAATCGGCTACTGTAGAGGCAGGACTTCCAGAATGCCTTAGTGAAAAACTCAACAAATCCCTTCCTCAAAAGGCAATGATAAAACTGACAAAGGTGCGAAAACAACCACTTCAGGACTCTGGACACTGACTAGAAGGAGAGGAAAGAGAGAGGGGGGGCAGAAATAACATTTCAGAAATAGTGGCTAAAACCACGCTAAATTTGATGAAAATCATTCATCTACATACACAAGAAGTTCAGTGAATTCCCTGTAGGATAAACACAAAGAGCTTTGAACCTAAACATCAAATTCAAACCATTAAAGGCCAAAGCTAAAATCCTGGAAGCCACAAGAGAAAATGACTCACCACGTACAAGGAAACCACATCACATACAGAGGGTTCACAGTGACTTCTCAACAGTGGAGGCCAAAGGCAGCGGTATGATATATTCAAAGTGCCAGAAGAATGGGGAGCAAGAAAAGAGACTTAAGAACATTTTAAACCAACTAGACCCAACAGACATCTAAAGAACAGTCTGTCTGACAGCAGAGTACACATTCTTCTCAAGTGCCCATGGAACATTTTCCAGGATAAACCATATTCTTTTGTAGCAACATGGACGAGACTGGAAGAGATTATGCCGAGTGAAATAAGTCAAGCAGAGAGAGTCAATTATCATATGGTTTCACTTATTTGCGGAGCATAACAAATAACACGGAGGACATGGGGAGGTGGAGAGGAGAAGGGAGTTGAGGGAAATTGGGGGGGGAGATGAACCATGAGAGACTATGGACTCTGAAAAACAACCTGAGGGTTTTGAAGGGGCGGGGGGTGGGAGGTTGGGGGAGCCAGGTGGTGGGTATTATGGAGGGCACTCACTGCATGGAGTGTGGTGTAAAACTATGAATTCTGTTACGCTGAAAAGAAATTAAAAATATATATATATATGTAAAAAAAAAAAATAAAGATTTTGAGATTGAAAAAAAAACCATATTCTAAGCCACAAAACAAATCTCAATAAATTTAAAAAGATTAAAATAATACAAATATCATTTATAACCACAAGTCAAGGAAACTAGAAATTAATAACAGAAGGAAAACAAAAAAATTCGCAAACGTGTGGAAATTTAACAACCAATATACCAAAGAAGAAATAACAAGAAAAACTAGGAAATATTTTGAGCTAAATGAAGCTAAAAACACAGCATTTCGGGACGTCTGGGTGGCTCAGTTGGTTGAGCGGCTGCCTTCGGCTCAGGTCATGATCCCAGCGTCCTGGGATCGAGTCCCACATCGGGCTCCTTGCTCCACGGGGAGCCTGCTTCTCCCTCTGCCTCTGCCTGTGCTCTCTCTCTCTCTCTCTGACAAATAAATAAAATCTTAAAAAAAAAAAAACTTAAAAAAAAAACACAGCATTTCAAACTTTATGAGATACAACAAAAGCAGGACTCAGAGGGAAATTTATACCTGTAAATGATTACATTTAAAAAGAAATATCTCAAATCAACTGAACTTCATACCTTAACAAACCAGGGGGAAAAAAAGCAAGTGAGCAAGTCCCAGTAGTTTATTTCTCCTTTTGTTTCCCTTGCCCCAGGAGACAGATCTAGTAAGAAGTTGCTATGGTTGATGTCAAAGAGGTTACTTCCTGTGTTCTCCTCTAGGATTTTTGTGGTTTCAGGTGTCACAGTTAGGTCTTTCATCCATTTTGAATTTATATTTCTGGGTGGTGTAAGAAAGTTGGTCCAGTTTCATTCTTTTGCATGTTGCTGTCCAATTTTCCCAGCACCATTGGTTGAAGAGACTACCTTTTTCCCATTGAATATTCTTTCCTGCTTGGTTGAAGATGAATTGACCATGTAGTTGTGTGTTTATTCCTGGGATTTCTATTCTGTTCCATTGATCTATGTGTCTATTTTTGTGCCAGTACCATGCTGTCTTGATCATTACAGCTTTGTAATAGAGCTTGAAGTCCGGGATTGTGATGCCTCCAGCTTTGTTTTTCTGTTTCAAGGTTGCTCTGGTTATTCAGGGTCTTTTGTGGTTCCATGCAAATGTTAGGATTGTTTGTTCTAGCTCCGTGAAAAATGCTTGTGGTAATTTGATAGGGACCACATTAAATGTGTAGATTGCTTTGGGTAGTATAGAAATTTTAACAATATTTTTTCATCTGATCCATGAGCATGAAATGTCTTTCCATTTCTTTGTGTCCTCTTCAATGTTTTCATCAGTGTTTTATAGTTTTCAGGGTACAAGTCTTTCACCTCTTTGGTTAAGTTTATTCCTAGGTACCTTATGGTTTTTGGTGTAATTGTAAATGGGCTTGATTCCTTAATTTCCCTTTCTGCTGCTTCATTATTGGTGTATAGAAACACAACAGATTTCTGTACATTGACTTTGTATCCTATGACTTTACTGAATTTGTGTATCAGTTCTAGCAATTTTTTGGTGAAGTCTTTTGGGGCTTCTATATAGTATCATGTCATCTGCAAATAGTGAAAGTTTTACTTCTTCCTTGCCAATTCGGATGCCTTTTTCAAACTAAAAAGCTTCTGCACAGCAAAGGAAACAATAAATAAACAAACTAAAAAGCAACCTGCAGAATGGGAGAAGATATTTGTAAATGACACATCTGATAAAGGGTTAGTATCCAAAACATACAAAGAACTTATGAAACTCAATACCCCAAAAAGAATAATCTAATTTAAAATGGGCAGAGGACTTGAATAGACATTTTTCCAAGGAAGGCATCCAGATGGCCATAGGCACGTGAAAAGATGCTCAACACCACTGATCATCAGGGAAATACATATCAAAACTACAATGAGCTACCACCTCACACCAGTCAGAATGGCTAAAATCAACAACACAACACACAACAGGTGTTGGTGAGGATGCAGAGAAAGGGGAACCCTCTTGTACTGTTGGTGGGAATGCAGACCCGTGCAGTCACTCTGGAAAATAGTACGGCGATTCCTCAAAAAGTGAAAAATAGAACTACCTGATGATCCAGCAATTGCATTATTAGGTATTACCCAAAGAATACAGAAAATAATTCAAAGGGATACCCACACTCCAATGTTTATAGCAGCATTATCTACAATACCCAAACTATGGAAACAGCTCAAGTGTCCATCGGCTGATGAATGGATAAAGAAGGTGTGGTATATATACACAATGGAATATTACTGAGCCATAAAAAGAACAAAATCTTGCCATTTGCAATGATGTGGATGGAGCTAGAGAGTATTATGCTAAATGAAATAAGTTAGTTAGAGAAAGACAAATAACATGTGACTTCAGTCACATGTGAAATTTAAGAAACAAAACAAATGAATGAAGGGGAAAAAGAGAGAGGTAAACTATGGAACAGACTCTTAAATATAGAGAACAAACTGATGGTTACCAGAGGGGAGGTGGGTGGGGGATGGGTGAAACAGGTGATAGGGATTAAAGAATGTACTTGTGATGAGCACTGGGTGTTGTATTGAAGTGCTGAATCAATAAATTGTACACCTGAAATTGATATTACACTGTATATTAACTAAGTGGCATTTAAATAAAAACATAAAAAACCCCAAGTGAAATCCAAAACTAGTAGAAGAAAGGAAATACTAGATATTAGATCAGAGATAGATAAAATAAAGAATAGAAAACAGTAGAGAAAAAAACTAAAGATTGTTTCATTGAAAATAACAAAATTAACACCTTTAGCTAGACTTTAAGAAAAAAAAGAGAGAAGATGAAAAGAACTAAAATTATAAATGAAAATGAGGACATTCCTACTGACCTTACAGAAATAAAAAGTTTTATAAAACAATGCTATAAATAATTGTACCAAAAAGTTAGATAACCTAGATGAAAAGCACAAATTCCTAGTGACAGAAATTAACAAAACTGTTTCAAGAAGAAAAAAAAAATCTGAACAGATGTATAGCAAGTAAGCTGATTGAGTCAGTAATCAAAAAGTTCCATCAAAGAAAAGTCAAAGACCAGATGGCTTCATTGATGAGTGCCACCAAACATTTAAAGAATTAATGCTAATCCTTCTCCAACTTTTCAAAAAATGGAAGAGGAAGTGACGCTCCTAATTTCACCCTGCTAAGAAACTCTAAGAAGAGAAAATTGTAAATTATTATCCTTTATGAATATAGATTAAAAGTTCTCAACAAAATACTAGCAAACCAAATCCAGCAACATATTAAAAGGGTTATACACCCTCAGGTTGTTTTTCAGAGTCCATAGTCTCTCATGGTTCATCTCCCCCCAATTTCCCTCAACTCCTTTCTCCTCTCCATCTCCCCATGGGGGTTTTGAAGGGGCGGGGGGGTGGGAGGTTGGGGGAGCCAGGTGGTGGGTATTAGGGAGGGCACACATTGCATGGAGCACTGGGTGTGTTGTAAAACTATGGATTCTGTTACACTGAAAAGAAATGAAATAAAAAAAATAAAAAATAAAAAATAAATACATAAAAAAAAATTTCTGACACGGAAAGTGTGCACCCATAACTGATTTTTTAATTGATCTAATGTTAACATGATTAAAATTTTAAAAGACAAAAAAAAAAGAAAAGAGGAAAGAGGAGTGCTGTTATCAAAAGAAGGTTATAAGGGAAAGGAATACTTGAAAGAGAAAAACCATAACTATTTCCTAAAGCCCCTTCAGATGGCACATGTGAGACTCAGGATCCTAAAACTTAAGTTTATTTTATAGTTGAGTTATTATCGCTCTTAATAAAGCAAAATCTATTCCTTCCAAAAAAAAAAAGCGTTATACACCATGACTAAGTGGGATTCATCCCAGGGACATAAGGATGGTTCAACATATGAAAATCAATCAATGTAATACAACACAATAATAGAATGAAGGAAAAACTACATGATAATCTCAATGGATGCAGAAAAGCATTTTAAACCACCCAACACCCTCTTATGATGAAAAAAAAAATGGTAAGCCAGGAATAGAAGAAAACTTCCTTAACATAATAAAAAAACATTTATGAAAAACTCACAGCTGACATCATCCTCAACGGTGAAATATAAAAGCTTTCCCTCTAAGATTAGGAACCAAACAAGGATGTCTCCTTTTGTCACTGCAATTTGACACTGTCCTGGAAATTCTAGCCAGAACAATTAGGCAAGAAAAAGAAATAAAAGGCATCTAAGTTAGGAAGGAAAAAGTAAAACTATCTCTAATCATAGATGACATCAGCCTATAATAAAGAAAATCTTAAAGAATCCCCACACAAAAAAAGCTATTAGAGCTAAGAAACAAAATCAGCAAGGTTGTAGGGCACATTATCAGCGTGCAAAAATCAGTTGTATTTTTATATACTAGCATGAAGAATACAAAAAGGAAATTAAAGGATTCCATTTATAGTAACATCAACAGAATAAAATACTCAGGAATAAATTTAATCAAAAAGGTGAAAGACTTGTACACTGAAAACCACAAAACATTTTAAGAAATTTAAGAAGTCCTTAATAGGGGCACCTGGGTGGCTCAGTCAGTTAAGCATCTGCCTTCTGCTCAGGTTGTGTTCCTGGGGTCCTGGGATCAAGCCCCACGTGAGGTTCCCTGCTAAGTGGGGAGTCTGCTTCTCCTTCTGCCTCTGCCTCTCTCCCCATTCGTACTCTCTCTTTCTCGCTCTCTCTCTCAAATAAATAAAATCTTTAAAAAAAAGAAGACCTAAATAAATGGAAAAATGTCTCGTGTCCTGACTTGAAAGACTTAATATTGTTAAGATGGCAATATCAACCAAAGAAATGTATAGATTCAATACAGTCCCTATCAAAATCCCAATGGCCTTTTTAATCTGATCCTAAAATTCTTATGGAATTTGAAGGAACCATGAGTGGCCAAAATAGTCTTGAAAAAGAGAAACAAAATAGAAGGACTAATATTTCCTGCTGTCAAAACTTACTATAGGGGCACCTGGGTGGCTCAGTGGGTTAAGGCCTCTGCCTTTGGCTCAGGTCATGATCCTGGGGTCCTGGGATCGAGCCCCACATCGGGCTCTTTGCTCCACGGGGAGCCTGCTTCCTCCTCTCTCTGCCTGCCTCTCTGCCTACTTATGATCTCTGTCAAATAAATAAATAAAATCTTTTAAAAAAAACTTACTATAAAGCCATGATAATAAAAACAATGTGGATAAGGATAGACATACAGATCAACAGAATGAGGTTGAGAGTCCAAAATAAATCCATACATCTATGGCCAATTGAATTTTTTTATTAATATATAATGTATTATTTGCCCCAGGGGTACAGTTCTGTGAATCCTCAGGCTTACACATTTCATAGCACTCACCATAGAACATACCCTCCCCAATGTCCATAACCCAGCCACCCTATCCCTACCCCCACCCCCCCAGCAACCCTCAGTTTGTTTCCTGAGATTAAGAATCTCTTACGGTTTGTCTCCCTCCCCACTCCCATCTTGTTTCATTTTTTCCCTTCCCGACCCCCATGACCCCCTCCCCCACCCTGCCTCTCAAATTCCTCATATCAGAGAGATCATATGATAATTGTCTTTCTCTGATGACCTTATTTCGCTTAGCATGATACCCTCTAGTTCCATCCACGTCGTTGCAAATGGCAAGATTTCATTTCTTTTGATGGCTGCATAGTATGCCATTATGTATATATATATACATATATATATATGTATATATATATATATACACCACATTTTCTTTATCCATTCATCTGTTGATGGACACCTGGGCTCTTTCCATAGTTTGGCTATTGTGGACGTTGCTGCTATTTGGGTGCATGTGCCCCTTCGGATCACTACATTGTATCTTTAGGGTAAATACCCAGTAGTGTGATTGCTGGGTCATAGTGTAGCTCTATTTTCAACTTTATGAGGAACCTCCACACTGTTTTCCAGAGTGTTCGCACCAGCTTTCATTCCCACCAGCAATGTAGGAGGGTTCCCTTTTCTCCGCATCCTTCCCATCATCTGTCATTTCCTGACTTGTTAGTTTTAACCATTCTGACTGGTGTGAGGTGATATCTCACTGTGGTTTTGATTTCTATTTCCCTGATGCTGAGTGATGTGGAGCACTTTTTCATGTGTCTGTTTGGCCAACTGAATTTTGACAAGTGTGCCAAGACCATTCAATGGGGGAAAGAATAGGCTTTTCAACAAATTGCGCTGGGACAACTGGATATTGACATGCAAAAGAATGAAACTGTGCTTCTGCCTCACACCATATACAAAAACTAACTAAAAATTGATTAAAAAAAAACCTAAATATTAGAGCTAAAATCATAAAACTCTTAGAAGTAAACATAGGGGCAAATCCTCATCACAGCTTGCCAATGGTTTCATAAGTATGACAGCAAAGCACAGCAACAAAACAAAAAATAAATTGGACTTCATCAAAATTTGAAAGTTTCAGGGGCGCCTGGGTGGCTCAGTGGGTTAAAGCCTCTGCCTTCGGCTCAGATCATGGTCCCAGGGTCCTGAGATCGAGCCCCGCATCCGACTCTTTGCTCGGCGGGGAGCCTGCTTCTGCCTCTCTCTCTACCTGCCTCTCTGCCTACTTGTGATCTCTCTCTCTCTGTCAAACAAATAAATAAAATCTTTAAAAAATTTTGAAACTTTCATGCATCAAAGGACACAGTCAAGAAAGTGTAAAGACAACCCCCAGAATGGGAGAAAATATTTTCTTTTTTTAAAATTTTTATTTTATTTTATTTATTTATTTGCCAGAGAGAGACAGAGATCACAAGCAGGCAGAGAGGCAGGCAGAGAGAGAGGAAGGGAAGCAGGCTCCCCGCGGAGCAGAGAGCCTGATGAGGGGCTGGATCCCAGGACCCTGAGACCATGAACTGAGCTGAAGGCAGAGGCTTTAACCCACTGAGCCACCCAGGGGCCCCGAGAAAATATTTTCAAATTCTTCAAATCATATGTCTGATAAACTTTTCCTATTCACTATATACATATATAAACTCCTACAACTTTGCCAAAAAGAGGTAACCCAATTAAAAATGGGCAAAGGAGGGGCACCTGGGTGGCTCAGTGGGTTAAAGCCTCTGCCTTTGGCTCAGGTCATGGTCCCAGGGTCCTGGGATCAAGCCCCGCATTGGGCTCTCTGCTCGCTGGAGAACCGCTTACCTTCCTCTCTCTCTGCCTGCCTCTCTGCCTACTTGTGATATCTCTCTCTCTCTGTCAAATAAATAAATAAAACCTTTTTAAAAAATGGGCAAAGGACCTGAACAGATATATCTCAAAGAAGATATATAAATTCCCAATAAGTAATTGAATAGATGCCAACATTATTAGTCATTAGGCAAGTACAAATAAATACCACAGTGAGATACCACTTAGCATCCACTAGGATGGCTAATAGTTTTTTAAAAAAACATAACATAGTGAGTGTTTGTAAGGATGTGGAGAGATTGGGACCCTTATATATTGCTGGTGGAATAGAAAATGTTACAGCTGCTGTGAAAAATAGTCTGGTGGCTTCTCAATAAGTTAAACATAAAATTACCATATGACTCAGCAATTCTACTCTTGAGCATTGTTTTGAACTGAATCTTCTTGTCCTACCTCCCTCCTGACCAATTAATATGTTGAAGTTTTAACCTTGCCCCCCCCAACCCATCAAATCACTGTATTTGGAGATGAGGCCCCTAAGAAGGTAATTAGCATTGAATGAGGTCATAAGGGTGGGATCTGACACAATTCCTGACCTTATAAGAAGAGAAACCAGAGAGCTCTCTCTCTCCCCATACTCATGCACTGAGGAAAGGCCATGTGATGATATAGTAAGAAGGTAGCCATCTACAAGCCAGGAAGAGAGCTCTCACCAGAAAATGACTATGTCGACACCTTGATGTCAGACTTTCAGCCTTCAGAACTGCAAGGAAATATATTTCTCTTATTTAAGCCATCTCACTTGTAGTATTTTGTTATGGCAGCTGAGCAGAAAAGATCAGTATATACCCAAAGGAACTGAAAACAGGCGAAAAGAACGAGACACAAAAATGCCACATGTCATATGGTTCCATTTAGATGAAATACTCAGAATGGGCAAATCCATTAGAGACAGAAAGCAGATTAGATGTTGCCAGGAACTGGGGAGAAAGGTGGAGTGGAGTGTGACTGATTAGTGTGTACGTGATTTCCTTTTTGTGTGATGAAAATGTTCTGGAAGTAGATAGTGGTGATGTTTGCATATTGTCAATGTACTAAAAGTTACTTGTACACTTTTAAATGGTTAAAGTGTTACATGGTCTGTGTATTTTACCACAAAAAAATTTCTAAAAAATAAAGAGATATGTTGAACACTCCATCAAAAGCTAATGATGTACTATATGCTGGCTAATTGAACAAAATCAATCAATCAATCAATCAATCAATAACTATATACTATGCTAAGAGTAATTAAAGAAAGCTGGAGTAGCTATACACATTTCATACAAGGTGGACTTCAGAACAATGAGAAATAAGAATACTTTATGTGTATGCACCTAACAACACAGTATCAAAATACCTGAAGCAAAAAGGGATAAAACTGCAAGGAATCAATAAATATGCTATTATCATTGAAGACTGTAATACTCCTGTATCAATACTTGACATGACAGGTCCAGCCAGTATAAAATCAGTAAGGATATAACTGAAATGAATGACATCATCAAGCAACTGGATCTAATTGACATTTATCCAACAACAGCAGGATACACACTCTTCTCAAGCTCACATGGAACATTCACGATGATAGACTACGTACTGGGCTCAAGACACACTTTACTCTATTGGAAAGAATAGAAATCATGCAAAGTATGCTCTCTGATTATAGTGGAATTAAACTAGAAGTCAAAAACAGAGATAGCTAGGAAATCCTAAAATATTTGTAGATGAAATGACCCACTTCTAAATAACACATGAGTCAGAGAAGAACTCTCCAGAGAAATGTCAAATCAGCAACCTAACCTTCCACCTTGAGAAACTAGAAAAAGAAGAGCACATGAAACCCAAAGCAAGAAGAAGGAAGGAAATGATAAACATTAATAGGGGAATAAATAAAATAGAGATCTGAAACACATTATAGAAAAGCAACAAACCCAAAAGTTACTTGGTGGAAATGATCAATAAAATGACAAAACTTTAGGTAGAAAAGAAGAAAGAAAACTCAAATTATTGAATCAGGAATTGAAGGGGGACTTTACTATTGGTCCTACAGAAACAGAAGGTTTTAAAGGAATATATGAACAATTACATGCCAACAAATTAGATAACTGATACGAAATGGTTAAATTCTTAGACACAACCTTCTGAAACTTTCTCAAGAAGAAATAGAAAATGTGAAGGGACCTATAAAAGGCAAGGAGATTAAATTAGTAATATTAATATAAAAAACTTCTCACAAAGAAAATCCTAGGACCAAATGGATTCTCTGGTGAATTCTGCCACTTACCGAATGAACAGCTCGCAAACTCTTCCAAAAAATAGAAGAGTAGGGCATACTTCCCAACTTATTTTATGGGGCTCGTTTTACCCTGATACCCGAAGCAGACAGAGACATAAGAAAACTATAGTCCAATATTCTTTATAAACACAGCACACACAAAAACCTGGAACAAAATACTAGCAAAGCAAATCAAGCAACATATAAAGAGGATTACATGTCATGACCAAGTGGGAATTTATCCCAGAAATGTAAGTTTGTGATTTAACATACAATAATTGATCAATGGAATACACCATAAAAGGCTAACAACCACATGATTATCTCCACAGATGTAAATACAAATTGACAACAGCCAACACCCTTTCATGATAAAACCATTCAACACACTGGGAATTGAAGGAATCTTCCTCGACCTGATAAAAAAGTATCTATGAAAAAACCATAACTAACATCAAATTAATGGTGAAAGACTGAGAGTTTTCTCCCTAAATGGGAACAAGACAAGGATGTTCACTCTTTTTTTTTTAATTTATTTGACACACACAGAGAGAAAGAGAGAGAGAGAGAGATCACAAGTAGGCAGAGAGGCAGGCAGAGAGAGAGAGGGAAGCAGACTCCCTGCTGAGTGGAGAGCCCAATTCGGGGCTCGATCCCAGGACCTGAGATCATGACCTGAGCCAAAGGCAGAAGTTTAACCCACTGAGCCACCCAGGCGCCCCAAGGATGTTCACTCTTGTCACTTCCATTCCACATTTTACTGGATGTTTTAGCTAAGGCAATAAGACAAGAAAAAGAAATAAATGGCATATTGATTGGAAAGGAAGAAGTAAACTTAACACAGGTGAATTTTACAGTATGTACATCATCCTCAGTGAAGCTGCTTAACACATTTTTGCTACTGCAGTGATAACACTTAGAATTTTGAGTCAAAGTTGTTTAAATAAAAAGTAGACCCAGTCCCGGAAGCATAAGTAATCATATGTGGGTTGACTTCAGACTATTTCTTCACTAGATGGCACTGAACAAATTACAGGTCTAAATGTTTTCAGATTGAGACAGGGAGTGAATATATGCCAACACAGAACTTCTGAGTCTGATCCATCAGGCCTGCAGGGTTCCCCTCTGCTTTCAGATGGTTCTGGTCCAGATTGCATTGTGTCAAATCTGGAGCATGGCCATTTCCTCCTGGCAGAACTACTTGTCTCGAGTTTCTCTCAGCACTGTTGCCAGCTGAACTTTTTTATTATGTTCAAATATACATAACATTTACCATTTTAAGTACATTGTTAGGGGCATTAACTACATTCACACTGCTATGCAGCCATTACCACCATCCATCTCCAGAAAATGTTCACCTTCCCAAGTTGAAACGCTGTACCTCTTAAACAATAACTTCTCATCTCACCCTCCCTCAGCCCTAGGAAACCACTTCTCTATTTTGTGTCTCCATGAATTTGACTACTCTAGGTGCCTCATATAGTTGGATTCATACAGCATTTATTCTTTTGTGTCAGGCTTATTCCATTTAACATCATGTCCTCAAAATTCATCCATGTTGTAGCACATGACAGAATTTCATTAATTTTAATTTTCTTAAAGATTTTACTTATTTACTTGAGAGAGAATGGGAGTGAGAGAGAGAGAGAGAGAGCGCACCAGCAGGGCAGGGAGAGGCAGAGAGAGAGGGAGAAACAGGCTCTCCACTGAGCAGTTAGCCCGAAGTGGAGCTTGATCCCCCAACCCTGAGATCAGGACCTGAGTCAAAGGCAGATGCTTAAATGACTGAGCCACCCAGGCAACCTGGAATTTCATTTCTTTTTAAGGCTGAATAATATTCCATTATGTGTAAATACCACATTTTGTTTACTCATCCGTTAATGGGACATTTGGGTTGTTTCCACCTTTTGGCTATTGTCGATAATGCTGTCATGAACAATGGCATACAAATGTCTGTTTGAGTCCCTGCTTTCAATTCTTTTGTGCATACACCGAGAAGTGGGATCTTCTAGATCTGCTAGATCATGTGGTAATTCTATGTTTAATTTTTTATGAGAAATCACCATGCTGTTTTCCACAGCAACCACATCACTTTAGATTCCCACCAACAATGCACAAGGGTTCTGATTTCTCCACATTCTTGGCAAATGCTTGTTATTTTCTGTTATTGTTGTTGTTGTTGTTGTTGTTTTATAATGGCCATTCTAATAGGTATGATGTGGTATCTCATTGTAGTTTGTTTTGATTTCTATTTACCTGATTGTGGATATTGAGTATACTTTCATGTGCTTATTGACAATCTGTATATCCTCTTTACAGAAATGTCTATTGGAGCTCCTTGCCCATTTTTTTTTAAAGATTTTATTTATTTATTTGTCAGAGAGAGAGAGAGAGAGAGGCAGCTAGAGGCAGAGGGAGAAGCAGGCTCCCCGCTGAGCAAGGAGCCTGATGTGGGACTCGATCCCAGGATGCTGGGATCATGACCTGAGCCGAAGGCAGCCACTCAACCAACTGAGCCACCCAGGCGTCCCCCATTTATTTTTTAAAAAAAGATTTTTATTTATTTATTTGACAGAGATAGAGAGCACAAGTAGGCAGGGCAGCAGGCAGAGGCAGAGGGAGAAGTAGGTTGTCTGTTGAGCAGGGAGCCCAATGTGGGGCTTGATCCCAGGACCCTGGGATCATGACCTGAGCCGAAGGCAGCCACTTAACTGAGCCACCTAAGTGCTCCTGCTTGTCCATTTATTAACTGGGTTGTTTGCAATGATTTTCTTCCATTCTGTGGGTTGTCTTTTTGCTCTGTTAATAGTGTCCTTTGAAAGCAAGGGCTAAAATGAACTATTGGGACTTCATCAAGATCAAAAGCTTTTGCACAGCAAAGGAAACAGTTAACAAAACCAAAAGACAACTGACAGAATGGGAGAAGATATTTGCAAACGACATACCAGATAAAGGGCTAGTATCCAAAATCTATAAAGAACTTAGCAAATTCAACACTCAAAGAACAAATAATCCAATCAAGAAATGGGCAGAGGACATAAACAGACGTTTCTGCAAAGAAGACATCCAGATGGCCAACAGACACGTGAAAAAGTGCTCCACATCACTCGGCATCAGGGAAATACACATCAAAACCACAATGAGATATCACCTCACAACAGTCAGAATGGCTAAAATTAACAAGTCAGGAAATGACAGATGCTGGTGAGGATGTGGAGAAAGGGGAACCCTCCTACACTGCTGGTGGGAATGCAAGCTGGTGCAACCGCTCTGGAAAACAGCGTGGAGGTTCCTCAAAAAGTTGAAAATAGAACTACCCTATGACCCAGCAATTGCACTACTGGATATTTACCCTAAAGATAAAAATGTAGTGCTCCGAAGGGGCACGTGCACCCAAATGTTTATAGCAGCAATGTCCACAATAGCCAAACTATGGAAAGAGACTAGATGTCCATCAACAGATGAATGGATAAAGGAGATGTGGGGTAGATAAATATCATGGAATACAATGTAGCCATTAAGGAAGATGAAATCTTGCCATTTGCAATGATGTGGATGGAACTAGAGGGTATTATGCTAAGCAAAATAAGTCAGTCAGAGAAAGACAATTATCATATAATCTCCCTGATTTGAGGAAGTTGAAAGGCAACGTGGGGGGCTTGGGGGTAGGAAAAGAATAAGTGAAACAAGATGGGATCAGGAGGGAGACAAACCATAAGTGACTCTTAATCTCACAAAACGAACTCAGGGTTGCCAAGGGGAGGGGGGTAGGGAGAGGGAGGTGGGGTTATGGACATTGGGGAAGGTATGTGCTATGGTGAGTGTTGGGAAGTGTGTAAACCTGGCAATTCACAGACCTGTACCCTTGGGGCTAATAATACATTATATGTTAATAAAAAAATAAAAAATTTTTTAAAAAAGTGTCCTTTGATGTCCAAAAGCTTTTTAAAATTTTGATGTAGTCTAATTAATTTTTCTTGCTGCCTGTGCTTTTGATGTCATATCCAAAAATCAAATGACAAATCCAATGTCATGAAGCTTTCCCATTGTGTTTTCTTCTAAGATTTTATGTTTTATGTTTCAGCTTTGATCATTTTGAGTTTTGTTTATAGTATAAGATACAAACCCAACTTCATTCTTTTGCATGTGGATAACCAGTTTTCCCAGCACCATTTGTTCAGAATACTTTCCTTTCCCCTTTGGCTTGTCTTGGAACCTTTGTTGATAATCAACTAACCATAAATGTGAATGGTTATTTCTGGATTCTTTATTCATTCCATTGGTCTACACGTCAGCTGATTGATTTTTTTCTTTTCTTTTTAATTTAAATTTTAGTTAACATACAGTGCAGTATTGGTTTCTGGAATACAATTCAGTGATTCATCACTTACATAAAACACCCAGTGCTCATCACAAGTGCCTATCACCCATCTAGCTCATTCCATACCTACCTCCCCCTATCAACCCTCAGTTTATTCTCTATTATTAAGAGTCTCTCTCTTTTTTAAAAAGATTGTATTTATTTATTTATTTATTTGATAGAGAGATCACAAGTAGGCAGAGAGAGAGGGGGAAGCAGGCTCCCCGCCGAGCAGAGAGCCCGATGCGGGGCTCGATCACAGGACCCTGAGATCGTGACCTGAGCCGGAGGCAGAGGCTCAACCCACTGAGCCACCTAGGTGCCCCATTATTAAGAGTCTCTTATGGCTTGTTTCCCTCTCCTTTTTTTCTTTCCACCTTCCCATATATTCATGTTTTCTTTTTTAAATTCCACATGAGTGAGATCATATGGTATTCATCTTGCTCTGACATATTTCACTTAGCATAATACACTCTAGCTATACCCATATCATTGCAAATGGCAAGATTTCATTTTTTCTGGTGGCTGAGTAATATTTCATTGTAAATATATCCCACATCTCCTTTATCCATTCATCAGTCAAGGACATTTGAGCTTTCTCCATAGTTGGCTATTGTTGATAATGCTGCTATAAACATTGGGGTGCACGTGCCTCTTCAGATCTGTATTATTGTATCCTTTGGGTAAATACCTAGTAGCACAATTGCTGGATTGTAGGGTAGCTCTATTTTCAACTTTTTGAGGAACCTCCATGCTGTTTTCCAGAGTGGCTGCACCAGTTTGCATTCCCACCAACAATATAAGAAGGTTCCACTTTCTCAGCATCCTCTTGTGTGGTCAATTTTAGCCATTCTCACAGGTGTGAGGTGATGTCTCATTGTGGTTTTTTTTTTTTTGTCAGAGAGAGAGAGAGAGAGTAAGCACTGGCAGATGGAGGCAGAGGGAGAAGCAGGCTCCCTGAGGAGCAAGGAGCCGATGTGGGACTCGATCCCAGGACGCCGGGATCATGACCTGAGCCGAAGGCAGCCGCTTAACCAACTGAGCCACCCAGGCGTCCCTCATTGTGGTTTTGATTCATATTTCCCTGATGATGAGTGATGTTGAGCATCTTTTCATGTGTTTGTTGGCCATCTTGGATGTCTTCTTTGGAAAAGCGTCTATTCATGTCTTCTGTCCATTTCTTAACTGGACTATTTGTTTTTGGGGTGTTGAGTTTGGTAAGTTCTTTATAGATTTTGGATATTAACCCTTTATCAGATATGTCCTTTGCAAGTATCTTCTTCCATTTCATAGGCTGCCTATGAGCCTTCTTATATTGTTTACCCAAAGGATACAATAATACAGATCTGAAGGGGCACGTGCACCCCAATGTTTATAGCAGCAATATCAACAATAGCCAAACTATGGAGAGAGCCCAAATGTCCCTTTGTTTTGTTGGTTGTTTCCTTCACTGTGCAGAAGCTTTTTATCTTGATGAAGTCCCAATAGTTCATTTTTGCCTTTGTTTCCCTTGCCTCTGGCAACGTGTCTAGTAAAAAAAAAAATGCTACATCCAATGTCAAAGGGGTTTCTGCCTGTGTTCTCCTCTAGGGTTTGATGTTTCCCTGTCTTGCATTTAGTTCTTTCATCCATTTTGAATTTATTTTTGTGTATGGTGTAAGAAAGCAGTCCAGTTTCATTCTTCTGTGTGCTGCTGTCCAGTTTTCCCAACACTATTAGTTGAAGAGACTGTCTTTTTTTCCATTGGATGTTCTGTCCTCCTTTGTTGAAGATTAGTTGACCATATAGTTATGGGCCCATTTCTGGGTTCTCTCTTCTGCTTCATTGATCTATGTGTCTGTTTTTGTACAAGTACCATACTGTCTTTATGACTACTGCTTTGTAATATAGCTTGAAATCCAGAACTGTGATGTCTCCAGTTTTGTTTTCCTTTTTCAGAATTGCTTTGGCTATTCACGTCTTTTGTGGTTTCATGCAAATTTTAGGATTGTTTGTTCTAGCTCTGTGAAAAATGCTGGTGGTATTTTGACAGGGAATAAATTAAATGTGTAGATTGCTTGGGTAGTACAGACATTTTAACAATGTTTGTTCTTTCAATCCATGAGCACGGAATGCGTTTACATTTATTTTTTTTAAAAGATTTATTTATTTATGGGGGTGCCTGGGTGGCTCAGTGGGTTAAGCCGCTGCCTTCAGCTCAGGTCATGATATCAGGGTCCTGAGATCGAGTCCCACATCGGGCTCTCTGCTTGGCAGGGAGCCTGCTTCCCTCTCTCTCTCTCTGCCTCCTTCTCTGCTTACTTGTGATCTCTCTCTGTCAAATAAATAGATGAAATCTTAAAAAAAAAAAGATTTATTTATTTATTTTAGTGAGAGAGCGAGCGAGCATGAGAGAAGGGGCAGGGGGAGAGGGAGAGAGAATCTCAAGCAGACTCCATGCTGAGCACAGAGCCCAACCCTGGTCTTTATCTCCTGATCCTGAGATCACAACCTGAGCCGAAACCAAGAGTTGATGCTTAACCAACTGGGCAACCCAGGCACCCCTGCTTGTCCATTTCTTTGTGTCCTCTTCAATTTCTTTCATAAGTGTCCTATAATTTTCAGAATACAGATCTTTAGCTCTTTAGTTAGGTTTATTCTTACATATCTTATTGTTTTGGGTGCAACTGCAAGTGGGATCAATTGCTTGATTTCTTTTTCTGTTGCTTCTTTGTTGGTGTATAGAAATGCAATGGATTTCTGCAGATTGATTTTATATCCTGCAACTTTGCTGAATTCATGTATTAATTCTAGTAAAGTTTTGGTGGAGTTCAGGTTTTCTATATAGAGTATCATGTCTGCAAATAGTACAAATTTAATTTCTTCCTTGCCAATTTGGATGCCTTTTATTTCTTTTTGTTTGATTGGTGAGGCTAAGACTTCCAGTACCATATTAAATATTAATGGTGAGAGTGGACATCTTTTTTTTTCTTGTTCCTGACCATAGGGGAAAGGCTCTTAGTTTTTCCCCGTTGAGGATGATGTTAGCTGTGGGTCTTTCATATATGGCCTTTATGATTTTGAGATATGTTCTATCTATCCTTACTTTGTTGAAGGCTATTACCAGGAATGGATGTTGTACTTCATCAAATGCTTTTTCTCTCATAAGAGAGGATCATTTGGTTCTTACCCTTTTAATGTGGTTTATCACATTGATTGATTTGCAAATATTGCACCACCTCTGTAGCCCAGGAATAAATCCTACTTGATCATGGTAATTCTTTTAATGTACTGTTGGATTCAACTTGCTAGTATTTTATTGAGAATTTTTGCATCCACGTTCATCAAGGATATTGGCCTGTAATTTTCCTTTTTAGTGGAGTCTTTATCTGGTTTTGGAATAAAGATAAGCTGGCTTCATAGAATGTGTTTGGAACTTTTTCTTCCATTTCTATTTTTTGGAATAGTTTCATGAGAACAAGTGTTAACTCTTCTTTAAATGTCTGGTAGAATTCCCCTGGGAAGCCATCTGGCCCGGGACTTTTATTTGTTGGGAAGTTTTAAAAAAAATATTCTACTTATTTATTTGACAGACAAAGATCACAAGTAGGCAGAGAAGCAGGCAGGGAGAGAGGGGGAAGCAGACTCCCCCCCAATCAGAGAGCCTGATGCGGGGCTCGATCCCAGGACCCTGGGACCATGACCTGAGACGAAGGCAGAGGCTTTAACCCACTGAACCACCCAGGCACCCCTGTTGGGAAATTTTTTATTACTGATTCAATTTCTTTGCCAGTTATGTGTCTGTTCAAATTTGCTATTTCTTTCTGTTTCAGTTTTGGTAGTTTGTAGGTTTCCAGGAATTTGTCCATTTCTTCCAGGTTGCCCAGTTTGTTGGCATATAATATTTCATAGTATTCTCTTATTATTGTTTGTGTTTCTATGGTATTGGTTATGATCTCTCCTCTTTCACTCATGATTTTATTTATTTGGGTCCTGTCTTCTTTTTGGTAAGTCTGTCTAGGGGCTTATCAATTTTATTAACTCTTTCAAAGAACCAGCTCTTAGTTTCACTAATCCATTCCACTGGGTTTTGTTTGTTTGTTTGCTTCTGCATCATTTATTTCTGCTCTAATCTTAATTATTTTCCTTCTTCTGTTGGCTTTAGGCTTTATTTGTTGTTCCTTTTCTAACTCCTTTAGGTGTAGGGTTAGGTTTTGTATTTGATACTTTTCCTGCTTCTGGAGGTAAGCCTGCAGTGAAATATACTTCCCTCTTCAGACTGCCTATTATGCCTCCCAAAGGTTTTGGACTATTGTGTTTTTATTCTCATTTGCTTCCATGTATTTTTAAATTTCTTCTTTAATTTCCTGGTCAAACCATTTATTCTTTAGTAGGATGTTCTTTAACCTCCACATATTTGTGGTCTTTCCAAATTGTTTCTTGTGGTTGACTTCAAGTTTCATAGTGTTGGGGTCTGAAAATATGCATGATATGATCTCCACCTTTTTGTACTTGTTGAGGGCTGATTTGTGACCCAGTATGTGATCTGTTCTGGAGAATGTTCCATGTGCATTTATAAAGAATGTGTCTTCTGCTGCTTTAGGATGAAATGTTCCGACTGTATCTTTTAAGTCCTTCTGGTCCAGTGTGCCATTCAAAGCCCTTCTTTCCTTGTTGATTTTCTGCTTAGAGGACCTGTCCATTGCAGTAATTGGGTGTTAAAGTCTACTGTTACTATATTATCAATGAGTTTATGTTTATTATTATTATTATTATTTTAAAGATTTTATTTATTTATTTGACAGACAGAAATCACAAGTAGGCAGAGAGGCAGGCACAGAGAGGGGGGAGGCAGGCTCCCTGCTGAGCAGAGAGCCCGATGCAGGGCTTGATCCCAGGACCCTGGGATCATGACCCAAGCCAAAGGCAGAGGCTTTAATCCACTGAGCCACCCAGGCACCCCTATGTTTGTTATTAATTGATTTATATAACTGGGTGCTCCCAAGTTGGGGGCATAAATATTCATAATTGTTACATCATCTTGATAGATAAACCCCTTAATTATGATATAATGCCCTTCTTCATCTCTTGTTATAGTCTTTGTTTTAAAATCTAGTTTGTCTGATTGAAGTGTGGCTACGCCAGCTTTCTTCTGATGTCCATTAGCGTGACAGATGGTTCTCCATCCCTCACTTCCGATCTGCAGGTGTTGTTATGTCTAAAATGAATCCCTTGTCAGCTTGTTAACTTTTTAAAGTGCAACACTCAACCTGGCCTGCCATTTCTTAATCCATTGGTTGTAGCCAATATTTTTAAAAAGATTTTATTTATTTATTTATTTATGTGTGTGTGAGAGAGAGAGTGCATGAGCAGGGGGAGTAGCAGGCTGAGCAGGCAAAGGGAGAAGCAGATTCCCTGCTGAGCAAGGAGCCCAATGTGGGACTCGATCCCAGGATCCTGGGATCATGACCCGAGGAAAAAAAAAAAGCAGACACCCTACCAACTGAGCCACCCAGACAACCCTGTAGCCAATATCTTAAAACCAAAATCCAAGTTAGTCCAGCATTTAAGCACTGTCAAATCTGGCTGGTCAAAGGCATCTTTCCATCCTATCCCTATAATACCCATTCCTTTGATACGAATTCAGTGTTTCTGATACATATGCCCTTTATTCATTTTCTGTCTCTGTACTTTGGTTAAGCTATTTCCTTTGCCTGCAGTATCTTTCTCTCTTCTTACCCTCGTTTCCATCTCTGCATGCTAAACCCTGGCCACCCTTCAATGACTCGCTCAAATGCCACTTCCTCTAGGAAGCCTTTTCCAATGTCATTTGGAAATTCTCTCTAGTTCTTCTAAAGTCCCCGAAATGCATTTATTATCCTCCTGCTTATGTAGCATTGTTGAAATTAGACAGGTTCCAGTCCCTTGGCTCTACTGAAAGCCTCTCTGTGCCAAGAGTGTGTCTTATGCTCAACAGCCCATTGTCTGTTTTTTAAAAGATTTTATTTACTTATTTGACACAGAGAGAGATCACAAGTAGGCAGAGCAGCAGGTGGGGGGGGAGCAGGCTTCCGCTGAGCAGAGAGCCTGACGCGGGGCTCGATCCCAGGACTCTGGGATCATGACCCAAGCCGAATGCAGAGGCTTAACCCACTGAGTCACCCAGGAGCCCCCCCCCATTGTCTGTTTTATGTTTGTCCTAGTACCTGGCCCAGTAGTGTAGTAGAGGTGTATGCTCACTCAGTAAATATTAATTCAATACCCTGAGCTAACCACCAAGAAAATATAACAGAATTCCTCTCCTCCTACTGCAGTTGTGAGTGTCAATCCTACAAGGACTCTGGCTGGATTCAAGATACCAGCCAGGAAACTCTCAATAACTCTGCAGAAAATCCTCATTTCCAAAGGAACACTTCCAGAAAGGACATGGGTGTATGAATTTTTGCTTGTTTTGTGAGTTAACATTTGTTCAGACCCAGAGACATGTATTCCTACCTTTGCTCTTTCAGTTTTCCCACACCAGAGAGTACCTTTAAGGAGAGTCAATGGCAGACAGGGTGACTTAATTCCTGTTGGTGTGGGCTAGAACTAAAGCCTGGAGTTCATGACACCAGAGTCTCCAAGGCCTACCTGTCTATCTTGAAAATGAACTTCCTGAGTGGGCTGCATTGTTTTGTTTTGCTTTGCTTTTGTCGAGCAGAACACTGTGCACCAGTTAGCACCCCAGGAGAGAATTCCAATACTTCTGCCCACCACCTCTTGGTACTGGAGTCACCAAGGAAAAGAAATCACAATGCAGTCAACCACTGGATGGAACAGCATTATTCCCATAGATAAAAGACAGAGCAAGATCATCTTCAATAGTGGGTGTTGGTCCCACCCACTTCTTCTGCCACAGTAGAAGGGTCCCACACCCTTCTTCTGCCACAGTAGAAGAACCCTGTCCCTTCCCCTTGTTGGCCAGCAGTGGGGTTGGCCAGGTGTCGTATGACATACACACTTAAGCAGAACAAAGGCACATACAGTGAAGTTGCAACAGGGAAAGATATTCACATGAGCATAGGTGGCATGGGCTCTTCATCTCTTGGTAAGGAAGTAGTCCAGGCCCAAGACCCATTCTTACATGGCCACATGGGAGTCAAAAGGCTGAACGATGATACTGCCTGTCCCAACAATTTTGTTTTTGGCAGGGGACTGGGAAGGCAGAAGAAAAGTTTACTATGAAGAGAAACCAGAACTGGAAAATGTCAGTAGTGAACACCATAGACAAATGCACTTGGAAATACTGACAATAATAGCTAACATTTATATGGTGCTTATTCTGTACCTAAATACAAATAGGCACTGATTTATTTAGATAAATATCTAAATACAGATAAGGTACTGTTCTAAGTACTTTATTGGTGTTTGTTCCAGTTAGTCCCCTCAGTAGTGCTAAGTAGGTATACTTATTATTCCTATAATAGTATGAATGAGAAAGCTGAAGCCCAGATAGTTTAATTAACTTGCCTAAGACCACACAGCTAGTAAGTGGTGGAGGCAGGCTTTGAACTCAGGCAGTTTGGCTCCAGAGCACATGTTTTTAATCACTGTGCCATGATGACTTTCAGGAAGACAAGGAACTCACTGCAGTCTGACTGAGACAGGACCAGATCACCACGATGGAAGAATACCCCTCAAATCTGAAAAATACAGACTGACGGAAGGAGAAGAAAATGAATACAACCCTTGGCTGTATACCAGTGAGGTTGGTAGTTGGGCTAGATATTGTCAGTGTCATGAATAAGCATTGTTAATATGGTCCTTATAAATGCTTTATTTACTGATTATACACATGGGATAGGGAGAAAAGGGAATATAGGTCAGATAGATCTTTTATAAACCTAGTTGAGGGGCGCCTGGGTGGCTCAGTGGGTTAAAGCCTCTGCCTTCGGCTCAGGTCATGGTCCCAGGGTCCTGGGATTGAGCCCCACATCAGGCTCTCTGCTCCGCGGGAAGCCTGCTTCTCCCTCTCTCTCTGTCTGCTTCTCTGCCTACTTGTGATCTCTGTCTGTCAAATAAAAATTTTAAAAAATCTAGTTGAAAGTATTTCCTACTTTTTATGTATTGGTTTTCAGAAAATTCATTTTGAGTGAAGCATTTAATTAGCTTTCCTTTTTCACGAGGCTAATTATCATGGAAATCTAGAGACAGGTATATTTTGTTGGTCTAACAGCTTTGGAACTGGGCAAGAGACATGAAGTTGCTTTGAGATAACACTGCAAGGATGTTGGGAACTCCTAGAAAGGAAATATTAGATGTGAGTGCTACAACCCAGGCAACTGAATTAATTATAAATAAAGTATAGGGGTGCCTGGCTGGTGACTCTTGATCTTGGGGTTGTAAGTTTGTGCCCCATATCAGGTGCAGAGATTACTTAAAAATAAAATCTTCAGGGGCACCTGGGTGGCTCAGTCAGTTAAGCGCCTGACTCTTGATTTTGGCTCGGGTCATGATCTCAGGGTTGTAAAATTGAGCCCCACATCAGGCTCTGCACTCAGCTGGTAGTCTGCTTAAGATTCTCTCTTTCCCTCTTCTTCCCCCTCTGCCCCTCCCCTCATTTCCACTTGTGCTCACTCTCTCAAATAAAATCTTAAAAAAAATAAATCTTTAAAAAGAAAGAATCCCTCATGAACAAGGGATGCAGAAACCCACAACTAAATATTAGCAAACTGAATTCAATAATATATAAACAAATGTCTTATTCCAGGAATGCAAGGAAGGTTTGATATTTGGAGAAATCTGGCAATGTAATGTGTCCTATTAACATTCCAAAAAAATGACTTGATACGATCAATTGATGCAAAACAAATTTGAAAACACTCAACATCCATTTATGATAAAAGTCCTTAGCAAACTAGGAATTCATCCTTTTTTTTTCTTTTTAGGAATTCATCCTTTTGACCAGGGCTTGACTTGTGTTAGATGAAGGAGGCATTTGACAATGATATGACAAGGACTGATGAGAACACAACACAACAAAACACAATACAACAAAATAAAACAAAACTTGCCTTAGGAAAAACTCTCCTTCAAGTTCTTTTCACAGGCTTTTCTTCTTGTGTGTTTATCCAGACTCACAACAGAGCCCATGTACTCCAGTGGAGGACAGGAACACACCGTTTTCACTCATAGGAGGTTACTGTAAGGGAAAGATCTCATTGATCACTGAAAGTCTAAAGAACCCTGTTGGGGGCCACTGAGGCCCTGATAGATGGCCAAGCCTCTCAGGGTTACAGCATGGTTTGCACGGCTCCTGCCATCTCTGCTGACCTGATATCTCTCCCTTAGACTAGATACTTCTGACCCACTGTTCTGGGCTAGAGACTTGGGGGCATTAAAAACTGCAGGGCAATGGCTCCACATGAACAAGCCTGAAAAAAATCATCAGTTATCTCCGGACTGGAGATAGGGGGCTCCCTATCCTCCAATGTCCGGAGACGTGGGGTCTCCGGACTGCAAGCAACAAAGACTGGAAAACTTCAGAGAAAAACATCATGTTCCTGCCTTCTCAGGACCCCAAGGACTTACTCATATCTTGTAATCAGACCACTGAGTCCTTGCCCGTTTTATGGCCACATCAGAATGTAGTGTGCCTTAGATATAAATTTTTTCCTATTGTACTACTAAAGGTTAAAAACAATGATTAGTGCTACCCTTCCTCTATATATAACTACTTATTACTGATCTGTGTTTGTTCCCTTTCATTCCATTACTCACTGTAAAAAACCTTCTGTACTGATTTAACCCTAGACACTGCCTACATAGGAAGTGTACCGATCAAATAAACTAGAGATGCCCGATTGCTGAAGACAACCTGTTGAGCGGCTCTCTCATTCCTTTTGCCGACACCATCCATCCTTTGGGGACCCCTGGACCTGCCGAGGCTGGACCCCGGCAGAACCCGTCATTTGTTTTTTAGTCTTTGACTCTTCTTGCCTTCCCTTTTCCATCATTCCCTTGGCCCTCACTCCAGTTCCAGTTTTATTACTTCCTATCATCCATTCCCTCTGTCTTGAAAGCATCATACAGCCTTGATAAGAAACGTAATAAAACACAGTGTACGCAGCAGTGTGCCTCTCAGATGTCTCCCCCTTGAGAACGAAGTAACTCATTCTCTCGGCTGCTTAGAGGTTTGGAAGCTAATAACTCATCCGAATCTCTGTCCAGGCATTGCCCTAGGATGAAGAAAGTTACTGACCAAAGTTATGCCCCATCTCCAAGGGCAGTCCTTATCCGGTAACTGGTAGATGTGGAGTTCAAGTCCTGGCACCTTTGCCTCAGTTAGGGGTAACACTGAAGGGCAGTTCCAAATCCATGAAGACTTTGCACAATTCACCAATTAACATAGGGTTCCAAATCTTGACAATTCAATTCAGAAAATTTTATCCCTTTATATCAGAGTTGGATATTTCTCTTTGCTTCTACAGATCCACTCACGACCTTCTCTATCCTGCCTCTGTGTCTTAGGAGGATGGCCTCTGCATCTACCAGGCTTTCTTGCCTTCTGGCGTCTAGTTGGATTCAGCCAATGGGGGAACCATCCAGAGAGGCTACATGGAAGGCAGGAGAGCAGTTGAGAAAACGGGAATCCAAAAACAAGTATTAGAGTAGGAACACGGAAGATAGTCAGAAATTCCATCTTGGAGAAATGTTTTAGGGATGATGAGTTCTGCTACTTTTCTCCTATTTTTCATTAAAAAGGCTATCTGTGCAGTTATGAGCCTGAATTAGACCTGTCACCCCTCTCTATTAAGGTCATAATGAGATTTCTGCAGTGAGAAGACAATTAAAGTACCGGTTTGACTGTAGTACTTAAAAGCAGATTAATTTTAAGGGTTACATTTTTTAAAAAGATTTTTTATTTGTTTATTTGACAGATCACAAGTAGGCAGAGAGGCAGACAGAGAGAGGAGGAGGTAGGCTCCCTGCTGAGCAGAGAGCCCAATGCGGGGCTCGATCCCAGGACCCCTTACATATTTAAGATATTATCTCTCAAATGCACAAACTTAAGACAAGGTATAAAACCTCCCATTTATTTATCTAGTCATTCAACAAACACATTTTGAGCATCTATTATGTTCCCAACAGTATTCTAGGCACTGAGGTACAAAATATACAAAAATCCCTGTCCTCATGGGAGCTTATGTTCTACAGAAGTGGTGAATAACAGCATATCCATGCTTGCAAAAGATGACCTTACCAGAGGATTTAAGGTGTGTGGTTTTTTTTAAGATTTTATTTATTTATTTGACAGACAGAGATTACAAGTAGGCAAGAGAGGCAGGCAGGGAGAGAGAGGAGGAAGCAGGCTCTCCGAGGAGCAGAGAGCCCGATGCGGGGCTCGATCCCAGGACCCTGGGATCATGACCTGAGCCGAAAGCAGAGGCTTTAACCCACTGAGCCACCCAGGCGCCCCTTAGGTGTGTTTTTGTAATTGTTAAATTAAAATTTAATTCACATAACATAAAGTTTGCCATTACAAAGTCTTCAACTCAGTGGTTTTTAATATATTCACAATGTTGTGCAATCATCACCACTCTTCAAACTCTGAGAAAATTTTCATCACTCTCAAAAGAAACTCCACACCCATCTGTTACAAGCTGAATGGTGTCTGTCCCCCAGATTTCATGTTTAAGGCCCTAACCCCCAGAATGCAACCTTACTTGGAAATAGGGTCACTGCAGATGGAACTAGTTAAGACGAAGTCACACAGGAGTAGGGTGGGTCCCCAAGCCAATATGACTGATACCCTTCTAAAATGGGAAATTTGGACACTGAAACAGACACACACACACACACACACACACACACAGGGAGAACACTAGTGAAGATTATATTTATGCTGCTACAAGCCGAGAACTACCAGAAACTAGGAGAGAAGTCTGGAATGAATCCTTCCCTAGTACCTTCAGAGGGAGCATGGGCTCTGGTGACACCTTGATCTCAGATTTCTAGTCTCCAGAACTGTGAGACAATATTTTTTTTGTGAGACAATACATTTCTGTTGTTTAAGCATCCAGTTGTGACACTTTGTTATGGCAGCCTTTGCAAGCTAATCAACCATTACCAGTCACTCCATTTCCCCTTCACCTCAGCCACTGGCAACCACTCATCTACATCATGTTTTTAAGGATTTGTCTATTCTAGGTATTTCTTTAAGATTTATTTGAGAGAGAGAGAGAGCGAGCGAGCAAGCATGTGCTTGCCTGCGAGTGTTGGGGGTGGGGCACAGGGAGAGAGTCTTCAAGCAGACTCCCTGCTGAGCATAAAGCCCAATGTGGGGCTGGACCCCGTGATCCATGAGATCATGACCTGAGCCAAAACAAAGAGGAGGACGCTCAATGGACTGAGCCACCCAGGCACCCCTACTCTGGATATTTCTTATAAATGGAATCATAGAATATGTGGCTTCTTGTGTCAGGCTTTTTTTGCTTGCAATGTTTTCAAGGTTCATCCACAACTGTTTATTGTATCAGTACTTCATTCCTTTTTATGGTTAAGTAATATTTTATTGTATGGATATACCACGATTTGTTTATTCATCACTTGACTGACTTCGGCTTATTTCCACTTTTGGTTGTCAGGAATAATGCAGCTATGGACATTCATGTACAAGTTTTTTTTCTTTGTGTGAATACATGTTTTCAATTCTCTTGGGTATACACCTGGGGTGAAACTGCTGGGCCTTATGGTATCTTTACGTTTTGAGGAACTGCCAAACTGTTTTCCAACATGGCTGTACCTTTTTACATTCCCACCAGTGAAATAGGAGGGTTCCAGTTTCTTCTCAGTAATTTTATTTATTTGAAAGAAAACGTGAGAGAGAGTATGAGAGAGAGAGAGCGCACAAGCAGAGGGAGGGGTAGAGGGAGAAGCAGACTTCCCCCAACCCCAAGCAGGGAGCCCAGTGGAGGACTTGATCCCAGGACCCTGGGATCATGACCTGAGCAGAAGGCAGACACTTAACCCAATGAGCCACCCAGGTGCCCTCTTCTCGGTAATTTTAATGCAATGATTTTATGTTACCATGGGATTAAAAATATGATGATGGGTTTGTCTGGGTCTTAATAGATTTGAGGTGAATTTGATTTCCAAGCATTAAGTGCAGTAGGTAGCAGAAAATGTAGAATTAGAGCTTGGAAAAAGTCAGAGGGGCACCTGGGTGGCTCAGTGGGTTAAGGCCTCTGCCTTTGGCTTGGGTCATGATCTCGGGGTTCTGGGATCGAGCCCCACATCGGGCTCTCTGCTCAGCGGGGAGCCTGCTTCTCCCTCTCTCTCTGCCTACTTGTGATCTCTGTCACATGGTTAAATAAAATCTTTTTTAAAAAGTCAGAGATATGGATATGAGATTCTTCACACTTCCCCCTCAAATATGAATTTCCTTTCTTCCACCTTTGAAACTATAACCACACAGTGTACCATTCAAAGGAAAAACAAAATTAATTTCAAAATAATGACAACTTTTTTCTCGTTCTGTGATTTGGTCTTCACATTCTTCATCCATTTTTCTATTTGTACGTTCTCTTTTACATAAGAGTTTGTGGGGACATTGCTTATCAGGGATATCAACTCTTTGTCACAAATATTGCAAATATTTTCCCAGATGTACAGTTTGTCTCTTGATTTTTTTTGTGGCATATATTCTCTTTTGTATTTTTATAATGTTTATTCTACTGGGATATCAGAAATATCCATGTCTTTTTTTTTTAATTTTATTTATTTTTTTGACAGAGAGACCACACGTAGGCAGAGAGGCAGGCAGAGAGAGATGGGGGGAAGCAGGCTCCCTGCTGAGCAGAGAACCCGATGTGGGACTCGATCCCAGGACCTTGAGATCATGACCTGAGCCGAAGGCAGAGGCTTAAACCACTGAGCCACCCAGGCGCCCTCCATGTCTATTTTTAAAACTTTAAGTAATCTCTACACTTAACATGGTGCTCAAACTCATGACCCCAAGATCAAGAGTCAGATGTTCTCCTAAACCTGCGAGGTGCCTCTGTTGGATTTTATAGATGTTTTATTTTTATTTCTTAAAAGGTTTTATTTATTTGTCAGAGAGAGAGAGAGAGAGAGAGCACACAAGCAGGGGGAGTAGCAGGTAGAGGGAGAAGCAGACTCTCTGCTGAGCAAGGAGTCCAATGCGGGGTTGATCCCAGGACCCCGGGATCATGACCTGAGCCAAAGGCAGACGCTTAATCAACTAATCACCCAAGCATCCCTTAAAGATGTTTTAGTGAAGTCTAGGATTTACTTTATGGCTTCCAGGTTGGTTTTGTTTATGCAACACTTTTATTATATATTATTTTCCATATATGCATGAATATATACTAGACTTCTACTTTTTCGTCAACTGTTATAACCTAGCATTAAGTACATTTATAGAAACTTAATATACAGTAAGTCAAATTCCCCTCTCAATTTTTTCATACTCTTATTGATGAAACTTTAGACATTTAGTGTTTCATATACTTGATTCTGATTTTTTTAAAGATTTTATTTATTTATTTGACAGAGAAAGATCATGAGAGAGGGAACACAAGCAGGTGGAGTGGGAGAGGGAGAAGCAGGCTCCCCACCAAGCCGGGAGCCCGATGCAGGGCTCGATCCCAGGACCCTGGAATCATGACCTGAGCCGAAGGCAGACACTTAACAACTGAGCTACCCAGGTGCCCTTGATTCTGATTTCTTCTTCTGGTTTAGTGATCTCTTTTAAATCTGCTCTATACCATATTTTATTATTTAAAAATTTTTTTGTGTGTGTGTGCCACGTTTCATTTAGTGAAGTTTATAATGGAGTATAAGTCCTCACTTATTACAACTATCATCAGAATACCCTTGGCTGTTTTCATTTATATATTTTTCCTGCCAATTAAAATGAAGAATTGAACTACAGGCCCCTGAGCCTATTGAAGATAATGATTCACCCTCCTACACTGCTGTTGGGAATGCAAGCTGGTGCAGCCACTCTGGAAAACAGAATGAAGGTTCCTCAAAAAGTTGAAAATAGAGATATTCCTATGACCCAGCAATCGCACTACTGGGTATTTACCCCAAAGATACAAACGTAGTGATCCGAAGGGGCACGTGCACCCGAATGTTTATAGCAGCAGTGTCTACAATAGCCAAACTATGGAAAGAACCTAGATGTCCATCAACAGATGAATGGATAAAGATGATGTGGTGTATATACACAGTGGAATATTATGCAGCCATCAAAACCCCCCAAAATTTTGCCATTTGCAATGACATGGATGGAACTAGAGCATATTATGCTAAGTGAAATATGTCAATCAGAGAAAGACAATTATCATATGATCTCACTGATATGAGGAATTTGAGATATAAGACAGAGGATCATAGGGGAAGGGAGGGAAAAATGAAACAAGATGAAACCAGAGAGGGAGACAAACCTTAAGAGACTCCTCATCTCAGGAAACAGAAGGTTGCTGGAGGGGAGGGGTGGGAGGGAGGGGGTAGCTGGGTGATGGACATTGGGGAGGGTATGTGCTATGGTGAGTGCTGTGAATTGCATAAGACTGAAGAATCACAGACCTATACCCGTGAAACAAATAATACATTATATGTTAATTAAAGTAAAAAAAATTTAAAAAGATAATGAGTCAAATTGCCTGAAGTTCATAGATTAGGTTTATGTGCAATTGGGTTTTTATAGTACTGCATTTAGATTCAGGAATACAGTTTATTTTCTTTTATACAGATGATGTGCAATCTTCTTAGCTATATTTAGAGTTGTATTTTTGCTTTTTGATGTATATCATTCTTCCTAGGATATGTATTTTACTAGTTATCACTGACATGCACATGATGGCTAATCTAGATTTTATAAAGTCCCTAGTTGGTATCCAGCTAGGAGGTCCATGCATACTGAGAATGATACAATTTTCATTTCAGAAAATAAAGTGACAACGCAAAGATTGCTTTAAGATACAGAGGGGAAAGAGGAGGCATTTCAAGTAAAAGAGTGTTATCTATACCAAAGAAAAACACACAGACAAAAGAAGAAGCAAATGTGACTGATTAAGGTTTCCATTTGAAGTCAGTGATTGTAGAACAAGAGCATTTTCACAAAAGAAATTAGAGAACCACAATATTATATATATGATTAAAAATTTCCAAAAAAATTTAGTTACAATAAAGCAAGTTGCTTACACAAAAGAAACTCCCTTGAAATGAAATGGACATGAAAAGAATTCTATTCATTTGCTCAAGGACAGAGGCTGTCTTTTGGAGAAAAAAAGACAAGAGTTTTATGTAATGCTTAGACTTTAGGTAACATCAGAGAATGCAGAAAGTGCAGAGAAAAGCCTACAATGTAAATCAATTTGCAAATGCATTTAGCTCTGGATTACAACTTATTCAGCATTAGAAAATTCATACTGAATAGAAACCTTGTTAAAGTTAGGAACACGGAGGGGTGCCTGGGTGCCTCAGTTAGTTGGGGGTCTGCCTTCGGCTTGGGTCATGGTCCTCAGGCCCTGGGTTCGAGCTCCACTTCTCCCTCCACCTGCCACTCCCCCTGCTTCTGCTCACTCTCTCTGTCAAATAAATAAATAAATAAATAAAATCTCTTTAAACAACGTTAGGAACATGGAAAAACCTTAGCCAATACCTACACATTACTCAACACAAGAGAATTCATATTGGAGGGAAATCCTGCAAATGTGTTGAATTCGCCAATCCTCACATCTTACTCAACATCATTCATACTGAAATGAATATAAATGAAATAAATATATATAAACATATAAATGATGTGAACGAGGAAAAGCCTTTAGACAACAACTTCACCCTTGTCAATGTGAGATAATTCTTCCTGGGGAGAACCCTTCAAATGTATTATATTTGGGAAATCCCAAATACAGATATGGCTGCACTGTTAGCAAGCATGGGAAAATTCATCTCAGAGAAATCCCTATGAATGTAATGAATGAAGATAGGAAGGGATGCGTTCAACTCCTACTCAGCATCAGCGAATTCATATAAAACAAAGATAATATGAACCTAGGGTATGTTCTTTTACCCAAAGCTCATACTTTATTCATCATCAGATAATTTACTATAGACAACAAAATGAAATTTAAATAATTGTAATTCATGGGTCATCTTTGGCTTAGCTATGGGAAATTCATTGTAGAGATGGACATTAAGAATTTTGTTTTGTGCTTCAACATAATTAACCAATAGGAAATCCATATAGAGATAACCAAAGTGGGCAGAAATGTAAAAATCTCTTTGATTGTAGACAAGAATTTTCTTATATGAACCAGTATTACACCAAAAGTTACCTACTGAAAAGATAACTGGCCAAAATAACTGATACAGTCACAGAAGACAGTGACTTCAACAGAGCAGGGGACTATAAAGCACAGGTTACTGCAGGGACTGGCCCCAAAGACCTTCATTTCTGACTATAGCAGCGCCCCTCACTCCTGTCCGCTCCTGCCTGTGGCAATCCATAGGGTTGGCCGGAGAGAGGGCAGTGCGGTCCAGCCAAGAGAACACCTGACACTGGCCTCCCATTCTTTTTTTTTTTAATTTTATTTATTTGACAGAGACAGAGAGATCACAAGCAGGCAGAGAGGCAGGCAGAGAGGGGGGGGGGGAAGCAGGCCCCCCGCGGAGCAGAGAGCCTGATGCGGGGATCTTTGATCCCAGAACCTTGAGATTATGACCTGGGCTAAAGGCAGAGGCTTATCCCACTGAGCCATCCAGGTGCCCCTGGGCTCTCCCAACAGAATACCATCAAAGCACTGTAGGATGGGCCTGTCACCTTGGCCATTGTGGGGAAGAATTCGAGGAAGAGGAAGGTACCAGGGACTCTCGGCAGAACATGGCACCAGGCCCTCTGCTTCTGCCATGGAAAAGCACTGCGGCGCCTTCTAGGCCTTCCAGATGCCGCTGCTGCGACCTGCGTGTTCCTGAGGGCAGACTCAAACTGGGTTCAGAAGGTCCACGTCCTGGGATGGCAAAAACACACTAGAGAGTGAGTAAGCATCTGAGCATCTGCAGCAACGGTGTGACGCGGGTCTCCAAGGCCCCCCTCGGGCTCCATGATGCCCTAGGACTCGGGACTCAGAAACGCCGTTCTACTTCTCAGAAGCCTGCGAGGCCTCCTGAGCTGTTTGATGCGTGGTTTAGGACTTACCGCAGGGAAAGCGTGCGGAGTAGAAGAGCAAAGGGAAAAGGGGGCAGGGGTGAGGCCCATTAGCAGCCAGGCATGACATGGCAGTGATCGCCCCCCAAAGGAGTCCCAAGGTCACCGATTCATTCTCCCAGGAATGATGTGTGTGACTAAACCTGCCA